>JASDQU010881103.1:32976-57383 GCA_032191745.1 Picea mariana
ATGGCTTCACCAAAGATTGGGAAGTCTTCGTGAAGTGCGTGGTGGGTCGTGAGCATCTACTAGATTGGAGCAGACTGTGGGATGATTTCACTCAGGAGGAGATTCGGGAAAGATCTCAGAGTAGTGATCAGAAGACAGACAGAGTTGATGCGAATGTTGCTCTTGTGGCAAAGAGCAAGAAGAAAGGAAGTTCCACAAGGGGCTTGAGTAAAGTTAGATGCTTTTGTTGTAACAAGTTCGGGCACCTTGCCTCTCAATGTCCTGAGAGGAAGAAGAAGAAGGAGTCAGAGGATCCTGAGACAGCTGCTATAGCAGCCATATAGGACTTTGCTTCAAAGTTCGATAGGGAATTTTCTTTGGTTACCCTAGTTTCCGGTGTCGACAGCGAAGGATTCAGAGGTGATGTCAAATGGGTTGTGGATAGCGTAGCCTCTAACCACATGATGGGAATCTGGCGAGTATTCCCAGACTTCATAGAGATTGGTCCTGGTTGACAGGTGGTAAATGAAGGTGGTATGGCGAGAGCTGTACGTGGAGTTGGGAATGTTAGATTCCAACTCGAGTTTGGGGGACTCTTGGAGATTGATGGAGTTCTCTTTGTTCCAGGGTTGAGTGTTAACTTACTCTCAGTCTCAGCCTTGCAAGATGTAGGATATTGCGTATTGTTCAAGAGGAACCATATCTTCATCTACAGAGAGGGAGTGGATCCGGTAGAGCTGCAGCTGATCGACAACCGGGTGGATAGGTTGTATATGTTGAGAGGACAACCTATGATGTGTGATTCATCGTTGGATGAGGAGCGTGAGGAGGCTTCTGAGACTGCGGTGGTGCCAAGGTATCAGTCTTGCATTCCAAGAGAAGAGATCGAGTCTCTTCTGAGCACTGGTAGAAGGCTCAGCCAGGTTGATCGAACCGATGCTCAAGATGAAGTGAGCTCAGGGTTCTGGGAGGTTGCCAGGAGAAGATCTTCTAGTTTGAGTTCTGTGTAGGTGTTGCGGATGGCTCCAGGTTTAGAGGGAGCTTCTACAGAGCACAATATGATGGGACCAGATGATGGAGATGGCAACGAGTACATTCCTTGTTAAGAGTGAGTGTTGAAATATAACTAGGGATGTCCTCATTCATGTTTTTGTGTTTTGTCATGGGGAGGACATAAAGTCATAATTCCTAGACATGTTTTATTTGTAGCGTGACTTTTTAAATAAAGTTCTTTATTAAAGTGAATGTACTTTATAACTTAAAGTGTTTTTAAGTTTTGGGACCCAAAAAGTATTTAATGAGCATTTATTACTTATTTTGTAATTAATGAGGAGCATTAAATATGAGCCCTCATATTAGACTTATGATATCCATTAGATTGAGTTGGTTATGTAAGTTAGGGTTTCTTGGGAAAATAGAAAAGTACATATACATGCTTAGGGATGTGAGAAAGACACATCAGAGAAGACGAGAGGAGAAGTTGAGAGATTGCTTGAGAGAGGAAAGTTAACATCAAGAAGGGCACGATTCCCAAGAGAGCTAGGGCACAAATCCCAAGGAGGATTTTTTTTTTTCTGTGTTTTTATTTGCAGCAGTGTTATTTGCTGGGATAGGCCGTATTGTACGGATTCGTACAGGCCGTACAACAACATTATTGAGGCACGAAAATTGAGGCAATCTTGGGCACAATTTTTGAGGCATCCTTGAAGAATTTTCTAAAGGAGGATGGTCGTACAGAAGAGAAGGTACATCAACCTGTCGTGGCATGAATTTCAAGGTGTCGAATTTCAGCAAATCCGTACACCTGTCATGATCTAGTCATGAGTTAGTCTATAGAAATATGTTGATTCTACTGGGTGAATGGTATGTTTGTGCTCAATACCATTACCTGTAATACCTCCCTAGCTAGGAGGGAGTGTTGATATTATGGTAGTTGCAAGAGGTATTTACCTCCACGTGTAAACCTGATGAGAATAGAATACTCTGGGAAGCAAGAAGAAACCCTAATGAGTTGGCTAATAACCCTAGAAGACATGTCGACTCAAGAAGATAACTTGTATTAGGTTATTAGCCTCCAAGAGAAGAAGTCGGCTGGAAGAAATAATATATACTGAACAGACAGATACCCAGAATGAGAAGTCGGCCCAGGCAGTTATCCATAATTACTATAAATACAAGAGGCTAGTCTTCATTCTGGCAGGTAGTCTCAGAATTGCAGAGCAACACTTGTGCGCACTGCAGTGCCCAGTTTTGTGCACAGGTTTGGAGGAGAACTGCCATTGCAGCTGCTGCAGCTAGCAAATCACATTTGGCTTGGACTATCTCTTGGTTAAGGTTTGGACTATCTGATCAACTCTTATTGGTGTGCTATCCTTGGGGAAAGGAGCACTACCCTTTGTTTGGCTATCTAGCCTAGGGTTTGCTTCCAGAGTGATTCTCTGTCAAGGTTAAGGTGCTAGGAGGGTGGCTTCGACCTATGGTTGGGTGAAAATAGCGATATTGTCAATGGTAAAATGAGCACATCCATTATATTCTAACAATATCGACTATTGATCATTGATCAAATTTAGGATCAACGATCCAGATTGATCGTGTACATCAGCAACATTTAAGCATGTGGTTCTTGGTGTTGGGTCACATGATAAAGAAGTTTAGTGTCCGAATTTAAGCCCGCGGTTCCAACATATGGTCACATAGAGAAATGAAAAAGATTATCGTCTACACGAGGTAATTTCAAATTCTCTTCTAATTCAAATTCATGTTCAATTAACAAACTCTGCAGAACTATTGGAGTTCTAAAATAAAGAACCCAAGTGGATTGGCTGTCAGTTTGGTATCAAAGCCACATAGCAGCCAGAAAAGTATAATTGAAGATGACCTTTAGAATATGAGGAGGAAGAGTCTGAGGTTGAGGAAGACCTGTTGCAAATGTTGAAGTCATTGAAGAAATGAGAAATCTTCAGGCACGATTGGAGGCAACGAAAGTTGCTAACTTGGGAGATGTTAGTGAAGAAGAAGAAGCTGCAGAAGCTGAAGAGGGAGAAGAGTCTGAAGAAGAAGGTGTTGAAGAAATATTAGTTAGAGATATTATGGGAGTTATCTCTAGACCAAGAATGGAGGTACCATTGTATGAAGGCAACCTAAATGTAGACGAATTGATGGATTGGATCAGTACTATGGACAAGTACTTTGAATATGAAACTGTATCTGATGAGAAAAAGGTAAAATTTGTTGAGACAAGGATGATTAAAGGACATGCATTACTCTGGTGGGATGGAGTACAAGTTGAGAGGAAGAACAAAGGCAAGACAAGAATCAAGAGCTGGGATAGACTGGTAGAAAAATTGAAAGGTAAATTCATGCCCTGAGACTATCAAATTAATATTTTTAGACAAATGCATAATTTAAAGAAAATAAGTATGTTAGTTAAAGAATACACTAAAGAGTTTTATAAATTGAATATAAGAGTTAGTCATATAGAAGAGAATCATGAGAAAGTTGCTAGATATCTTAATGGATTAAGATATGATATCCAATATGAACTTGGAATTTTATCTCCTAACACTGTTGAAGAAGCATATCAGTTTGCTCTTAAGGTAAAAGAAAAACTAGCAAGAAAGCATAATCAAAGGAGCAAAGGTCACAATTCAACAAGAGGTAGAGGACAACAAGGTGGCAGAGGAAGATATTCATCTCCAAAGGTAGAAGCCAACAACTCATGTCAACAATAACAATCAAACAAAGGTGGTGATTTTAGAGGGAGAAGACCTTATAAAAAAGGTAGGGAATCTTCTATAAGATGTTTTAGATGCAATAAGTTTGGGCATAGATCATATAAATGTCCAGAAAATGCTTCCACCAGTAGAGGAAGTGAAAATGTTGTTCAGGCAGAAGAAGAAAATGTGGAGTCATATGTACATGAGAATGTAATAGAAGTTGGAGAGTCTTTGATGATGAAGATAATACTGCCGAAACCACATAAAGAGATTAAGGAACTTGCACAAAGGAATACACTCTTTAGAACTGTCGGCAAAAGAAAAGGTAAATGTTGTAAATTCATTATTGATAATGGAAGTACTGGTAATTTGGTGTCTACAGAGATGGTTGAAAGGTTGGCTTTGAAAAAGACAATACACATTGTTCCATATAAGGTGTCATGGCTGCAAAAGGGACATTGGCTAATAACGAATGAACAATGTGAAGTGGAGTTTCAAATTGGAAGATATAAAGACAAGGTACTTTGTGATGTTATGCCCATTGATGTGTGTCATATTTTTTTAGGTAGACCTTGGCAGCATGATAGAAAGGAAACACATGATGGAAGGAACAACACATACAATTTTGAGAAAGATGGAGAAAAACACACTCTCATACCATTGAAGGATGAAGGAGTGATTAAAGAAAACAACTCAAAGGTCATGTTGGTCGGTGGAAAAGAGCTTCTACAAGATATTAAAAAGGAAGAGGCACATTTTGCCCTGATTGGTAAACCAAAGGTAATTCTCACTAGTACAAATTTAAATGATCTGCCTGAAATAGTTCAAAATTTGTTAGATGAATTTGTTGATATTGTGGTTGATGATTTACCAAATGAATTACCTCCATTGAGAAGTATCAATCATCTGATATATTTAATTCCAGGGGCTAATCTTCTAAATAAAGCAACATATCGAATGACCCCAGAGGACAATTAGGAGATAAGAAATCAGGTACATGAATTATTAGATAAAGGTTTGGTCAGGAAAAGTTTGAGCCCATGTGTAGTTACAACAGTGCTAAGCCCAAAGAAATATGGAGGATGGAGAATGTGCAGAGATTCCAGAGCTATAAATAAAATTACAATCATGTATAGATTTCCATTACCTCGAATTGATGATTTGATGGATTGCTTAAGTGGTGCTAAATATTTTTTAAAATTGGATTTAAAAAGTGGGTATCATCAGAACGAGATTAGAGAAAGAGATGAATGGAAATCAACATTTAAAATGAATGATGGATTGTATGAATGGCTGGTAATGCCCTTTGGAATCACAAATTCCCCTAGCACTTTTATGAGATTGATGATTGGAGTACTTAAAGAATTCATCAATAAGTTTGTCATATTTTATCTGGATGATATTATGGTCTACAGTCAATCTAGAGAAGAACACTTAAGACACCTCAGGTTGGTTTTAGATAAACTACAACAAGAAAAGATACTGATCAATTTGAAAAAGTGTAGTTTTGTGAAGACAAAATTGGCTATTTGGGCTTTGTGATATCTGGAGAAGGCTTGAAGATGGACCAGGAAAAGGTAAAGGTTAAAAGAAATTGGCCTACTCCAAAGAATTCTTTTGAGGTAAGAAGTTTTCATGGCTTGGTAAGATTCTATCGAAAATTCATTATAGAAACCATTAAAGGAACCAAACAACCATTTAAATGGATAGAAGCAACTGATAAAAGTTTTAAATTATTGAAGAAGAAGATAACATAACAACCAATTTTAGCACTGCCGGATTTTATTAAACTCTTTCAAGTTGAATGTGATGCAAGTGGGACTGCAATAGGAGCTATTCTAAGTCTGGAAAATAAACCAGTTGCTTATTTTAGTGAGAAATTAAATGAAGCAAAGCAAAAATATTCTTCATATGACAAGGATTTTTATGCAACTATTCAAGCACTAAAGAAGTGGAGACAATACCTCATGCCAAAGGAATTTGTTCTTTACACTGATAATCATGCCTTGCAATATATTAGCAACCAAACAAAATTGAATCAGAGACATGTCAAACAGATTGAGTTTTTGCATAAGTGGGCAATCAAATAAGGTAGTAGATGCATTGAGCATAGTCAGTTTGATTTTACAAGAGTTTCAAGTAAATGTTGTAGGATTTGATGAGTTGAAAGAAATGTGTTGAGTCTCCATTTTGACACTTCTAATACCCTTTATTACCCCCTATCCGAGCCTATTTTACCTATGTTATGAATATAAACTTGATCGTTACCTCCATAGATACACTTAATGACCTTGTTCATGTGCATAGAGAGGTAACTTATGGTTAAGGCATGTTTTGTTTGATTTTCTTGAGTTAATTCGATTAAAATAGTTATTTTTGCATGATCCTAATCATTTGATCTTAAGCAACCCTGATCCGGTACCAACAAAAATGCATAAAATTGATTCGGTACTGCCCTGTGCTATTCCGGTACCAGCCTGTGCTATTACGGTACCAATGTGACTATGTGTATTCCGGTACTAAACAATTACCTACAGGATTTCGACACCAACATTCCAGTACTGGATTTTCACCTCGATTTTTGGGCCGATGACAATGGATCTAACAATTTGGGGACATGGTTTTTTTCCAGAGCAGTGTTTTCATTCGGAATTGTGTGCCAGAATCTCCAGATCACACACGTGTGGACCTTTAGCTCAGGGGGAACAATCCATCCTCAATCTTTGCTAATTTTTCAGAAATTCTAAGATCATGCCCAGATTCGTGGGAGCAACATTTCCTTTATTAGATAGTGGTTGTACTAGACCTCCATTGATGGAAAATTGTTTTGATTTATATTGGATTGTCTAGATCCAAATTTGTAATGTAAAAATCATATAAATTGAGTGATGGCTAAGCCAAAAGGGAGAGGAATTAATATGCTGAAAATTGGATTTCTGAAATAACTCTTTTTGTAAATTCATTTGTTGAAGATCAATGGAAGTTTGAATTCAAGGATATTGTGCGTCTCTTAGAATTTAGCATTTGCTGATCTAAAAGCTTCCATGTTGGCATCGGCAAGGACCACCGATCCAACTTGGTAAGCTCATTGTAAATTATTAGTGTAGATTTCTATTTTCTGTACTTGTTGTTTTGATTTCATTTCTGATTTCGCTATTAGAATTGATTGCAAAGTGTGGCAGCACATGAACAGTTGGGAGTCCATCATTCTAATTACATAAGCCATCAAATGTAACATCTCATTAACACTTATGTTTGCTGTGTAGAAATGAAGTAATTGTAAGATTGTAAGATTGTATTAAATTTCTGTTTGTGATGCATCAATTGATTTTGAAGAGTGTGCAGAATTAGATAAGAATTTCTTGCAAGTTTGAAGTGAGTTGTTACAGGAAATGAGATCAGACTTCATATCTCACCTTCATGCACCATATAATGAAGCCTCTCAATAATATTGACAATTTTCTGTACTACACAGGTTTGATTGGAGTGAATAGAGTTATAATTGCTTTTTGTTTGAGAGTGAATTGTTGATTATTGTTTTCAATTGCTACATGGAATAAGATTTGATTTCATCTCTTTTTTCATGAGCATATAATGAACAAATCTGTTATGTGAGCAAGAGTCTTTTCAATTGAGTGTTTGCTTGCAAGTTTTACTATGACCTTTATCTTCTGTTATTGTTGAAGTGTGCCCAGATTTGCTTGTTAGTTGTTGTTAAGGATAGTAGCTACAAATAATTAAATCAAAGTCTATCTTTCCACTTCATGAGCTCGTAAATGGACAAGGCATTATCTGAGCAAAATCTTTTGAGTGCATGATTGCAAGTTTTTCTTTCTAATTTTTGAATTGTGTGAAGAGTGTTATCTTTAAAGTGTGAAAACAAAGTATTAGTTTTAGATGGTTTTCTTGATTGAGCTATACTCATCAGACATAGGAACCTATCTGTTATTGGCACATATAGTGCATCAACTCTATTGATTACGAATCCCGGTTGATAATTTATGTTTGGTAATATATTATGCAAATAATTGCACCAACATTTTGTGCGAATAGATAACCTGGTGACAGTAGGATCCCAGTAACGCAAGTAGTTCAAGTTTGGTGTGTTTTATTGCAAATAGTTTTAATTTCTTAGTTTTAAGATTCAAATCTTTTATGATAAATCATGTTTGGGGTGCTGTAAGAACCCCCGAGTACTAAGTTGTGTTGTGAGACAGGGATCATCAACCAACTAGAGTAATTCAAGGATGATCAAGAGCTTGAAGAATGTTCCTACAAGAACTTTCCCACATTCTAGAAGCAGCTCAGATATCCACCTCTCAGGAAGAGCATATCTTGACAATAGTCAAGAATTTAGTTTTCTCTCCACAAGAAGATTTAGGAGTCCCGTCAGATTCCTCACGTCAATTTGTTGAGGAGACTAAAGAATCATGGATAGAATGCAATAAAGAGCAACCATTGGAACCCGAGATTGAGGAGTTCTTAGCATGCCTCTCAACAGATCCTGTATGTACCTCAGAGACCAATCATCTTGAAGAAAATACTCTGCGTGGCATGGAAAAGGAGGACATGTCGTGTGACCTAAACAAAGAAGGGAAACGAGAATATCTTGATCCTATTGAAAGATGGTTCCAATTAGTTGTCAGGTCACACTACTCTTTTACTTTTCATTATTGTTTGATCTCATCATCAAAGCAGCTGGTTCTTCATACTCTCATATGCATTAAAAGTTATATTTTAAACCCAAGTATGGATATATTTCTAACCCTGTTACGCACATGGCTTCATTGGAAGTATTCTTATACTTGAAGGACATTTTCTTTTATTCAGTTAGAGTAGGATAGTAAATAAATAAGTAAATGTTGCAATGCAACCTATTTTTCATACTTTTCATAAATGGGAATGTCAAAAGCTAATTAAGCAATCAGTTTAAGATCTTTTGTTCCGATAGTATATCTCTTTTAAAGTTATGATAATTTTGTTTGGAATCTTATGAGAAGGGAATCTCTTCATCCTCCAAATGCACACATAATATTGTAAGGGTTTCAAAAGCGGAGAAGACATCCTTGTCAACAGAAGATAACACTTAAGGGAGTGTTTCACGACCTATTTCTTCAAATTTCTTCTTTTTCCTTAAGTTGTTAAAAATGATGCATTTATGCTTTATCATTACCTATTTATTTTAAGACCAATATTTCACAAGGATGATTAATTAAGTGATATTTTTAATAGCAGCTGAAACTGAATGTTAATTCCAAACTATTTTATTCATAGTTATAATTCAACTTTTGACACTTTCCCTAAATTTTCTGTTTGTAAGCATGAATAAAAATATAGTTTTAATTGGTTCTATTGGTTTGTTTTTTAGCAGATGTTCACAACCCTATGAGTAGCAATTTTTCAACATCTCACATTGTTTGCATGAGGCCATGCAAAACCTCAAGCATGGGGGAGTGGTTGCTGAAACAATAGTAGTTAGGTTCATCTTCTAATAAAAAGGAAGTTCCAACAGGAGCAGTGATCAACATGGTTCCAAAAGAGGAGGGTTCTAAATATCAACATATGTTCATCCAATTACATAATACCCTCTTGTCACAGAGCTTCCAGCCCAGTCACCAAATTCCTTTGCAACATTTTGATGCAAATTCAAAGTTTCTGCATCTAGTGTTGGTATTTGTTCCATCTACATGGTTTTCAGTTGAATCAGATCACAAGTCCTCTTCCAGAACACCAGAAAACACCAGCTACTTCTACAAGGTGCAACCTACAAAAGTTGCAAAAGCACTAGGTCTGCGCTCATCCGGTACTGAACAACATTTATGCGCTATTTTGGTACTGGTCATAACCTTGTGCTCATCTGGTACTCAGGTGATCTGGTATTGGTAATAAGGTGTTGGTAGCTCTAATGATATCTTCAAGTTTTGCTGCTCTATTTAAGTACTAGGACATATAAATTCAACATTTTTCGTTTTACTAAAGAAATAGACAAATTATGCAGTAAACATATGGTTACTCTCAATTATTGCACACTACCTACCATGAACTTCTGCAATCCCTCGTATACATATCGTCACTCTATTTCTGCCCACTATTAATTATTTTCATTTTTCTATTCTGGTACTACATAAGCCTGCTTCATTACTTATCTGGTACTGATGCCAAAATGATATGATCTTTGTCATGTGCTTAACATTGTTTTCACTTTAGGTAATTGGAGGTATGGGCTAATATCTTCATGTTCTTTCTATCAAGGATCATTTAAGTCTTGTGTTGAATTATTTTTTACTCTCATGTGCATCTTCCTCCTACATTTCTACACTCAACCCTAAATGAATCATCCTTGCTATCTTTTAAAGAAGATATTTTTCACATTTAGTTCTATATGATAATGGGTGCACTTGTTTTATTACCTCATCATTTTGAAGAAGTGATTGCTAATTGAAATATCCATTGAAAAGTGGTAACACCATTATGTCAAATACTAACCTAGTTGATTCAAACAAGTTTTTATCCAAGTTTGTCTTTACAGGTTTTTCTTGGGGGGTATTGATGAAAACCTCATGTGGTGGACCGCCCTTGCAAAACCACATTGAACTTTCATGAGAACCCTAATAGGATTAACTACAGGGACCTCTTAGTCATTATCCGAGATGTTCCATTATACATTGAATAGCTAAGATTTAAGTTGAATGTGGATGATGTCACCCTTGGGATAATTGAAAACAATTAATTATGTGCCTAATAACTCTAAAACACTCTCGTACCACCTGCCTTCCTTATACTCTAAAACTGTCAATGAACAGTATACATCATTCTAAATATTTTGAGTAATATAATAAAAAGGAAGTATCAGGAAGTACAAGTAAACCCGCCGAGGTACTGAACATGCCTGCTGGCAGCGGGGCCATGCTTGTATGATATTAAGGTAAACCCTCTGGGGTACTGAACAGGCCTACTGGCAGTGGGGCTATGCCGAGTAAAGGGAGTTGAAAAACATAAAGTGGCACACCTAAAACTGAACAAAAACCCTTAGGTCTCATTCTGAAGCATTATCAAATCAAGGCTAGGAGATGACCTTTATATCTCTCGGATGATGTTCTTAAGAACCTTCAAGTATCCACTTTAGAGTTCTATCTTTAAAATAAATAGGTTTGCATGAGAAGTGGGACCCTCAGTATATGTAATTCACCTTACCTAAACAAGAAGAACTTTATCTCTAAAAACTTGGATAAGAAACGAGTTAATCATCTTGGGATGTATTCTCTTATGTGTTCCTCTCTTCAAATGAGATCTAAAACTATTCTATATCACTTTTACTTTAAAAGGTAATCTATCCAGAGAGGCCTATTAGTCAAAGTCATTTTGAAAACTCTTGGCCACTTTCTTATAATCATATTAGAGTCACAGTCAACCCTTTCTCCTAACTTTGATCGAAAACAGATTGGATAAGACTTAACTTCAGGGATTTCTTGATCGAGTGAAGACTATCATCAATTGTGAAATTTTGAAGATCATTGTTGCATGAGGACATGCAATGACTTAAGCATGGGGGAATGTTAAGTCTCCATTTTAACACTTCTAATACCCTCTATTACCCCCTATCTGAGCCTATTTTACCTATGTTATGAGTATAGACTTGATCGTTACCTCCATAGATACACTTAATGACCTTGCTCATGTGCATAGAGAGGTAACTTATGGTAAGGCATGATTTGTTTGACTTTCTTGAGTTAATTCGATTAAAATAGATGATTTTGCATGATCTTAATCATTTGATCTTAAGCATCATTGATCTGGTACCAACAAAACTGCATAAAATTTATTTGGTACTGTCTTTTTCTATTTTGGTACCAGCTTGTGCTATTCCGGTACCAGTGTGACTGTGTGTATTCCGGTACTAAACAGATACCTACAGGATTTTGGCACCAACATTCCAGTACTGGATTTTCACCTCGATTTTCAGGTCGATGACGATGGATCTAACAATTTGGGGACATGGGTTTTGTCCAGAGAGGTGTTTTCATTTGGAATCGTGTGCTAGAATCTCCAGATCGCACATGTGTGGACCTTCAGCTCAGGGGGAACGATCCATCCTCAATCTTTGCCAATTTTCCAGAAATTCTAAGATCATGCCCAAATTCGTGGGAACAACATTTCCTTGATTAAATAGTGGTTGTACTCGACCTCCATTGATGGAAAATTGTTTTGATTTAGATTGGATTGTCTAGATCCAAATTTGTAATGTAAAATTCATATAAATTGAGTGATGGCTAAGCCAAAAGGGAGAGGAATTAGTATGCTGAAAATTGGATTTCAGAACCAACTCTTTTTGTAAATTCATTTGTTGAAGATCAATGGAAGTTTGAATTCAAGGGTATTGTGTGTCTCTTAGAATTTAGCATTTACTGATCTAAAAGCCTCCATGTTGGCATCGACAAGGGCCACCAATCCAGCTTGGTAAGCTCATTGTAAATTATTAGTGTAGATTTCTATTTTCTGTACTTGTTGTTTTGATTTCATTTCTGATTTCACTATTAGAATTGATTGCAAAGTGTGGCAGCACAGGAACAGTTGGGAGTCCATCATTCTAAGTACATAAGCCATCAAATGGAACATCTCATTAACACTTATGCTTGCTGTGTAGAAATGAAGTAATTGCAAGATTGTAAGATTGTATTAAATTTCTGTTTGTGATGCATCAATTGATTTTGAAGAGTGTGCAGAATTAGATAAGAATTTCTTGCAAGTTTGAAGTGAGTTGTTACAGGAAATAAGATCAGACTTCATATCTCACCTTCATGCACCATATAATGAAGCCTCTCAATTGTATTGACAATTTTCTGTACTACACAGGTTTGATTGGAGTGAATAGAGTTATGAATTCTTGATTATTGTTTTCAATTTCTACAGGGAATAAGATCCGATTTCATCTCTTCTTTCATGAGCATATAATGAACAGATCTATTATGTGAGCAAGAGTCTTTTCAATTGAGTGTTTTCTTGCAAGTTTTACTATGAGCTTTATCTTCTGTTATTGTTGAAGTGTGCACAAATTTTCTCATTGGTTGTTGTTAAGGATAGTAGCTACAAATAATTGAATCAAAGTCCATCTTTCCACTTCATGAGCTCGTAAATGGACAAGGCATTATTTGAGCAAAATCTTTTGAGTGCATAATTGCAAGTTTTTCTTTCTAATTTTTGAATTGTGTGAAGAGTGTTATCTTTAAAGTGTGAAAACAAAGTGTTGGTTTTCTTGATTGAGCTATACTCATCAGACATAAGAACCTATTTGTTATCGACACATATAGTACATCAACTCTATTGATTACGAATCCTGGTTGATATTTTATGTTTGGTAATATATTATGCAAATACTTGCACCAACAAAATGTATCAAGATGATGTAGATTTTAAAGATGCTTATGCAACATGTGAAAATCATGTAAACATAGACAAAACTCCATTGTTGGATTACATGTTTCAAGAAGGTTTATTATTTAAAGGCAGTAAAATATGTCTTCCAAGATGTTCAATGAGAGAAAACCTATTGAAGGAAAAACACAGTGGTGGATTAGTAGGATATTTTGGATAGGACAAAACATTTGCTCAACTAAATTTACATTTTATTTCTGGCCTGACATGTAGACTAATGTCAAGAAATTTGTTGAAAGATGCAGGGTTCGTCAGTATGGAAAAGGAAGGAGACAAAATACTGGATTGTATCAGCCATTACTAATCCTAGAACGACTATGGGACTCTCTAAGTATGTGTTAGGATTTCCAAGAACTCAATAAGGTAATTATTCAATTCATTTGGTTGTTGATAGATTCTAAAAAATGGCACACTTTATATCTTGTAAGAAGACCAATGATGCAACTCACATTGCAGATTTGTTCTTCAAGGACGTTGTTAGGTTGCATGGTGTTAGTACTCTGATATACAAGAGAATATAATCTTTAATTTGGTGGAAAGTCCGAGCAACACATCTGTCAGATACATACACGCTACTGGAAAAGTGTTATTCTTGCAGCGCCATCATATGCTCTTGGTCTTGGGTGACTAGAAGAGGTCATGATGTAGGTGGAAAACATCAGTTTGGTTACTTTCATGTAATTTCTCATTATGACCAAAGTTCCATTAAGCTATGCTAAGAAGGTTTTATGGCATGTTATCATGATAAGGTCATCACTCAAGGGAAAAGAGGAAAACTTGTTTTGAGCTAATTACTTGCACATCATATTAATCAAGTAAAAGGTTTTTTGGTATTTTTTTTTTTATCAAAATTTTAGGGGCTCGAAGGCCAAGCTCTAAGCTCCTAGTCCACGAGCTAGCACCCTCACATATAACCATAGGTTATCAATAACACATAAGCCAAACAAGCAAAACACTAAGACCTCACTCCACATGCCTCATCGAAATTCCATGAGAGCATCGACAGGTGCACACGATTTTCCAGGTGTCAAGGTGCATCAAGGTCATCGTTGCCATGTTTACAGGTGGTGTTACATTACATCAAGAACACCAAGCCACGACATGTAAATGGAAGCGTTGCACCAGGAGAATCATGTACAAGTCAACAGAGGAGTTATCTGCAACATTTGGCAAATACTAGAATGCAGAGAAAGGGTTCATGCTTATAGATGGTGTTCCGATTGTGAACCCATTAATAGTTGTGGTTTGGGAGGTTACTTCTGGCCTTGGAAGCAACCCATAGGAAACGAGTGATATGACAACACTTTAAAATTTCTTCTGTCAAAAGCACGCCTCTTGCCGGGATCATCTATTCAGGGAAACACATTGTGACATCACATACGTCTGGGAATCAAGCAAATCGAGCTCAGCCAACAGATGTTGCTAATCAATCAACAACAATGGCTCCATCGTTACTGTCGCCTCCCTCTTTTCCAGCTTCTTTTACAAATTCAGGGAATCCTCCTATGGTTCAGTTACCAATGCTTAGAGAAGGATACTCCTGAAGTGTGTTGTCAGGATCCTCCTTATCTTGTATGTGTCGAATATGAGATTATGGCTTCAAGACAACAGAAATCAAGTAGAATGGGTTACTAGCCACAAAAGTAGTTCAAGAGTCTCTGCATTGCATGGTCAATTTTCAAGGAACAAACTATCTATAATTGGAGTTGTAAATGATGATACCCCAGCATCTGAAACTTTGATAAGCTTCCAGTCTTCTTCTACAAAGGATCAACTGTTTGGTAATGATGGTGTGAGGTTGTCAAGTTCCAATGATAAAGGATTCTTCATTATTCTGTTGAACTTGTACAAGAAAAAGTTGAAAATCCAACTGAGTTTTGTAGAGTGCTAAAATCGGGAGTACAAAACCGGATAAACACCATGAGCATTAAACAATGCATCCATTCTCATCTAGTTGCTACAATTCATTTACATTTCTCTAGCAGCCTCACTGGGGAGTGCCAATACAACAATCTTTCACTAGTCGTTTTAAGCAGGGAAAGCAAAAGTAAAAAACCAGGGTTTATTTTACCTATATCTTGAGGTGTTTTTTATTATAAACTCAAAATCTCAATCTCTATCCGAAGACACACAAGATTGCAAAAGTTATGATACAAGAGGAACTTCTTCACTAAACATACAAATGATAAGCAACAACACAACAATTGTAGCAAACCCTCTCCAGAAATCGGATGATGCTAAGACCCTGTATATATCACTTATGCAAATATATGTGCTAAGCTTAAATGAATATTCAAATGCATATACATAGTGATATAGAAATCAAATACACGATACGAATCCTGAGTAGTATCATAGTATTTGGAGGCAACATCATAAGTTCAGAGGATGAATATATCAAGTTACAAATCAGGGTTCAATCAAAGTTGCGAGTAATTTTGTTCAAATGGCTTTCTACATCTGTTTGTAGTGGTTGTCGACTCTTTTACACCTATAGCGCTACAAACGAGGGATTCCCCTAACAAAGAGGAAGGCAAGTTCTACTTGAACTCTATTTTCAGTTGAGGAAGAAGAGGTATGAGTTCCCAGGTGTCAAAGAAGCTTCTACCAGGTGTATTCAACCTCTAGCATACAGAGCAGCTGCCGAAGACCACAAATTTTGATAGGGTTTGACAACACCAACAAGTGAAAACATAAGGCATATTTGAAGAGAAGACAATTGGATTTTGAAGTTGGAGAGTTGGTCATGGCACACCTCAAAATAGAAAGGTTTCCTAGGGGGGAATATAACAAATTAAAACTTGAAAAGATTGGACCATGTAAAGCGTTGAGAAATTTTTCCTCAAATACTTATGAAATAGAACTTCCAAGTAACCTTGGAATTTCTCCAATCTTAAATGTATCAAATTTATACCCTTTCAAGGAACCAACAAACAATTTCACAGATGCACCTGACAACGACAACATTCAGACCATTGACTGGGAGAAATGACTACCTATAGCACAATAAAAGTAGATTGAATCTATTTTCGACCAAAAGGTAGTGAAGAAGACAAGGGGTAAAGAGTACTTTCGGTACTTGATCAAGTGGAAAGGACAACCACTTGAAGATGCCATGTTGATGACAACAATAGACATGTCTAAGTATGGTACAAGTATTGAAGAACTACTGCAACAAGCCCAAGAACAAGTATTTTCTTCCCCAGGATTCTGATGTAGGAGCATCTTCTACAACAATCTTGTATTTGACCTCTAAGGTCTTAGGAACTTTCTAAGAGGAAGTTAGTTTCCTCATTGTAATTGTTTTTAATTATTTTTTAGTAGTCTAGGGTGTTTGAGAAGAAGACAATTTTTCCATGAATGTAATAGGAGGAGGAAGAGTTAGATAAATTAGGAATTATGTTTGGATTTGATCTTATCATTTAGGATAAGAATCAGGTTGTTGTAGGCTAAATAGATTTTTTGTGTAATTTTGGTTAGATACGATCCTATCTCTATGGATTGGATCGATCTGGTCCTTAAAGTATTAAAGGTCCGATAGGCGAGACCAGAGGGGGTGTGAGTGTGTGAGATGAGTACATAGTGAATGCGTGAAGTGTGCAAGAAGCCAGAAGGAATTACACTTCATGTTGTAATCATATTCCTTCATATGTTGAATAAAAGTTTGTTTATGAGAATTACGCCTCTATACAATTGTGTGAATTCTAAGTGTAAATTGTTGGATAATTATGGTTGCATGCGTGGTTGCATCTAAGTGGAAAATTGGTTTGTGATTGCAGGTGAATGGATCATGCACAAAGGGGTTCCATTTATGAACCAAAACCCTATCTAAATCCCTATGTATTCATGTTTTGAGGCGTGGACGGTCAGGATCAATCGGGAAGATTAGATCAATGGTCCACAACATTTCGACACATCGACATTTTCTTGTTGCTTGAATAGGCACGAAATCCTGAAGTCCTGAAGTCCCGAGGTCCAACACACGTGGTATAAAGGGAACAACGAGGAGAATTGTTATAAGGAAAGGCCCACATAGGAAAGGTTGGACGTTTGAGATTAAATCTTCGAATCTGAATATCGATGACCCTCGTCGCAATGGACCGCGACAATCAACGAGTTTTGGTGTTGGAGGTTGTAAAAAGTCCCGACATCCCGATGCTGATATACTTTAGGTTTTGTGGTGGCCCATGATTTGTATTGATTTTTGATTAAGAACAATCAACAGTCCATAAAGGATCCAAGATCCATAACAACGACAGACATTATATCGCCCATTGATCGTTGATCAACTTTAAGATCAACAATCCATATTGATCGCGCACATCCACAAAGTTTAACCCTGTGGTTCTTGGCATTGGATCACATGATAAAGAAGTTTAGTGTCTGAATTTAAGCCTGCAGTTCCAGCGTGTGGTCACATAGAGAAAGGAAAAAGTTTATTGCTTGCATGAGGTAATTTCAAATTTTCTTCTAATTCAAATTCCTATTCAATTAATGAACTCTGCAGAACTATTGGAGTTCTAAGATAGAGAGCCAATCCGGATTGGTTGTCAATGGAAGGCATCATCAATATTTGTCCAGTAAAACATCATTATCAGAATCTATGGCAACAACATTTGGATAACAACATTCAATATTTAACTTCGAGAATTTTCTCTAGCAAGCAATACAAAATGTCCACCATTATCATGGCATTTTCCAACGTTCAAATAGAATTTGTACTTTCAATCCAAAGTCATTTTGCGGGGCACAATAAGTGTGACATGGGATTTGATGCAGGGTACCTATTTTAAGTGGGTTGGTTACTTGTTATAATTTTATTATTTAATAATAATAATAATCATTATTAACTAATTTCTCAACAATTTTGTTCAAATCATTATTATTATTAATTATTTTTTCAATAATTATGTCCAAATCATTAATACTAAGCAATTCATTAGTGAAAATTCAGAAAACAAAATCTAAATAGTAAGCTCACCTTCACAAAGAGCATGGTCTATCTTGGGATGAGGTAGTTTGGAGTGCAAAAGGCTATGTTTAGTACTCTCATGTGCTTCTTCGCAATGTTGGTAGTGCTTCACCTAGGATTTGGGAGCTATGAGATGATGCCAAGTTGAAAGGATGATGAATTTTTGGTTTACTACTGGTAAGAAACATACAAATTATATGTTATAGGAAATAATGTGCTTTTAAAAAAATAACCTGGGTTAGATTTGTAGGGACATATCCCTACATTTAGACACCCAAGGTGTCACACATTGCACTAGCATACAACTATCACTTATTGATTTTTCCGTAGACATGATAAACTATATTACATTCTAACCAACTAAGTGAACACATCAAGAATAACTGATGTTTGCTAAATTAAAAGAACATAAATAATCAACCTAGTCATCATTATTCTACTTTAAGTGCATTAAACCCAAAAACACTCAAACACAATCACACAAGACGCAAAAATATGGTTCATTGTCAAATAGTCAATAAAGATATTTCTACCAGTTTGATATAAAGTAGTAGATTCATAGCTCTCATTCGATTCCCTTATAACATAGGCCAAGTGAATATTAAGAACTATATATTGCCTCAATTCACACTTTTTAGGTCTGAGGGAGTCGAAAAAGGCAAATATTTGAATCCTCGTTCCTTTAAAAAGGCTATTGAAAACATATGCTCATCCCCTTTGGATTCCAAGACTCCTCAACAAAGAATCTTCATTGTGGAGAGATCGAAAGAAATTGTCAAAACAACTTATTGTTGCACATACATATGAGAGAGGTTAACAAACTCATCCATAATTTTTTTTCCAAGGAAAAAAATCACATTTTATTCTAGTATAGAATGAAAATCACATTCTCACCATGAGGTATCACACTCACCATGAGATGTTACATATCTTACAAACTCATCAATAGTTATCATAACTATACCTTGATTTGTCAATTCAATGGGTTTTGGCCATCATTAACATCTTTTACCATCTCTTACCGAATGGATTAGCTTCACTCAGGCAATAAAACATTCAATACAATTTTGAGTGCAAAGACATCAGGAAGGAAAAAGGAGGCAAAATACAAGCATGTGAACATCCAAAATCATTAGTTAATTAAATAAGAATTAGAAAACACATCTTTAAAGTGTAAAACAATCAAATCAAAACATAAACTAATTGATCATAGGTATAATTAGATATTTGATATCAATGAAATTAATTAAACATTATCTTAAAAATTTAAAACTAAACCACAAATTTAAACAAATAATTCTACTTGTAAATTCTCCTTTTTGACAAAATAATTTATAAAAAAATATTTACATAAACAAACGATGATGGCTCACATGTTGTGGATTCCGCAAGTGAAATAATATTCTCCATGTTGGAAACAAAGATGGAAGATTACTATCTCTTAAGATACAAGATAGAATACCATGGGGTTTTTCCATCTATATGTTGGAGTTACTTCACACACACCTAGGATTTATTTTTTCTAAGGTTTTTATTTGTTTATTAGTCATAATTAGTCATTATCCAGTCTCTTATATTTTAGGAGAGAATATTCCACCTGGATAATATTCTCTTTCAGTTCACACTTCAGTTTGACTAGTTGAGTTGAGTTTAGATGTTGCATTGAGATAATCACCATGCAACATTGGGATGCTAATTCGACCTTGCCTTGGTATCATCGCCAGAGTGGTGCATTAGCCTTGATTCCCTCAGTTAACTCCTCACTACTCTCTATTCAGTCAGTTAACTGAAGACTAGTTGACTAGTTAACTCAACTAGGTGGCAGTTCACTCCCGTAACTGCCTGAGAGACTAGAGTAGGTGAAAGTTCACTCTCGTAACTGCTGGTGTGTGTCCATATCACTCTAGACCACCACTATAGAAACTTGGTTCACCTCAAGTCGAACTCATTGAGTTATACAAAGTATATCATGTGTAAATTATTCATTATTCATAACGGTTAATGAGAATTCTTTCATTCTTCCTCTCCTTCTTCTTCTTTCTCAAATTATCTCTGCAAATGTGTGTATTATTGTTTAGCTAGATCTATTTTGTGCAGGTTCAACACATTTACATACTATCAGAGCCGACAAATTGCTAAGCAAAAGCTACACCAAATTGTTTTGCAGGTACAAAAGATTGAAGACAGCAGAAGGATGGAATTCCAAAAAGAATTCATTCTTACACCTTACAACTATTTTGCATGGAAGGAGAAAATAGTCATTCATCTTTGATCTAGAGGGTTGTATATGTTAACCATGAATACAGATACAGAACCGACATCAGCCATAGAAAAATCCAGGTACTTAAATCACGTGGATAAGGCACTCGGAACAATTTGCAGTCTTATTTCTCCCGATCTCCTTTTTCACATATCTTCCTGTAAGACTCCCAATGAAGCCTGGAAAATATTGGAAGGGATATTTGGAAAATAGGATGAGATGAGGGGACACATGTTGGAGGTGGAGCTGCTCACATTGGATCCAAAAATCTTTGACAATATCCAAGTTTTCTTTACAAAATTCAAGGATTTACTGTCGCAACTCAAAGCTTGCGGGGTTGATAAATTGGTGGAGGAGAAACAAGTGGTTCTCACCATTCTCTCCAAGCTTGGTCCTGAATTCTCTGTATTTGTATCTACATTCCATACTGTCAGATTCACCTCTGGAGCCACCTGGAAGATGCCTTCTCTTGAGGAATTTATCGAATCCTTGACACAAGAGCAAACCAAGCTCATCAACATGGGCACAATCAAAGGCCCAAGGGTGAATGTACTCACTATGCATGATGGCAGCCACAAATATCAGAAATCTAAAGATAAAGATAAGAGGAAATCTCATGCACATCCGAAGAAGGAAGGGTACACAAAACCCTTCACTAATGCCTCTGGATCCAAAGTAGAAAAGGGAAGAAAAGAGGAGAAATGCATGTACTGTCACAAAGGATTCCATTCGGAATCCACATGCATGCAAAAACAAATAGATCTAATGTCTCAGATACTTCAACAAAACAACCTTGGAGATCGCATCCCAGAGGGTGCAAAGAAGAAGAAGCTAGAAGATCCAAATTCCAATAAAGACAATTCTAGCCATGCCTTGATTGCCATCAACTCCTCTCCCAATGCTTGGATCGTAGATTTAGGAGCATCACATCACATGGATGCCTCAGAAGCAGTCTATTCTTCATTGGATGCATGCAAAGGTCCTCCTATTATGATGGGGGACAACTCTTCTATCGAAGTCACCAGAAAAGGAAGGATTGAACTCACCAATGAAAGTTTCGAGAATGTGCTGCATGTTCCCAAGCTTTCTGTCAACCTTATCTCTGTGTATCAGATGACGAATTCCGACACCGGAAAGAAAGTCATATTCACACCAAACTCTGTGGACATCTACGACATGGAAACCAACTCTAGGGTTGCTACCGGTGAGGTAAATCATCAGTCTAGATTATATACTTTTTCTGAATTCATTGAACTTGATTCTGCTTTACTGCTTACTCATGCTGATGAAAGTAGTAGGATATGGCACGAAAGGTTTGAAAATTTGAATTTTAGATACATACAACAACTTAGCAAGCACATATTAGGTGATGGTCTACCAAACATCCATTTCTCCAAGGGAGTATGTGAGGGATGTGTTCTCGGGAAACACCCTCAAGAGAAATTCGACAAAGGAAAGTCTCAGCGAGCTTCCGCACCTTTAGATCTGATCCACAGTGACTTCATGGGTCCTTTTCCTCATCCATCTATCATCAAAGAGAGGTTTTTTCTCATTTTTGTTGATGATTTCTCACATTTTACTTGGATCTACTTTCTTAGGAAAAAATCCGAGGTCTTTCAACGCCGCAAAGATTTCAAAGCTTTGGTTGAGACACAGTCCAGAAAGAAGATCAAAGTCCTTCGAACTGATAATGGGGGAGAGTATGTGAATCATGACATCCACAATCTTTTCCATGAGGTAGGGATTTAGCTGCAACATACAATTCCCTATACTCCGCAGCAAAACGAAGTTGCTGAGCGGAAAAATCGATCTCTAAAGGAGATGTCATCTTGCATGCTGCATGCAATCTCACTACCACAAAGACTATGGGCTGAAGCAATTAACTATGCAACATACATCCAAAACAGATTTCCCCATAAATCTGTCAAGGATAAGACCCCCTACGAGGCTTGGAGCGACCTCAAACCGGAAGTGACCCACTTTATCATTTTTGGTTCATGTGCATGGGCCTAGATTCCCTCTGAAAAGAGGAAGGCACTTGATCCACAGAGCACTGAGTGCATTTTTGTTGGATACCCCAACGGTGTGAAGGGATATCGAATTATTGATATTTCTAGGGATCGACTCATCATTGATCGTAGTGTCCAATTCAAGGAAAGTGTCTCGCATGTACCTCAACCACCACATCCAGACACCTTCACTCTTCCACCTGTCCGAGATGATGAGCATGCAAATGCCGACCCTTCTTCAGACGAGAGTTCTGATTCAGAGGACTAAGATGATTCAGATTTAGAGTCAGTACAGTCAGATGTAGAGTCAGAGCATCCCGATGTAGTTGTAGAGCCAGAGAAGAGGCCCAAGTGGGCACATACTACTCTTCAGGATGCAGGGGATCTCGTTGGTGATCCAACCGATAGAAGGAGGACTCGATCTGATTTCGGGGAGCCTCCTGTTGCACTCACTGCCACTGAGCCATTGCTTTCCAGGCATCTTTTCTTGGTTCAGTCTTCAGATCCACAGTCTTATGGCGAGGCTACTGGAAATCCCTTTTTGGAATCCACCATGCAGGAGGAGTATAACTCCCTCCTTGAGAACCAGACTTGGGATCTGGTTCCCTTTCCTTCTGGGAGGAAACTTGTCAGATGCAGATGAGTCTACAGGACCAAGAGTGCAGCGGATGGACAGATCAACAGATACAAATCCAGGCTTGTCGCCAAAGGCTTTCAGCAGGTTCATGGTATTGACTATGATGAGACCTTCGCTCCAGTAGCGAAGATGGATTCCATTTGATTGACCCTTGCCATTGCGGTAGCCAAGGGATGGGAAGTCCATCAGATGGACATGAAGAATGCATTTCTTCATGGTGATCTCTCTGAGGAGATCTACATGGAGCAGCCCCAAGGATTTATGCAACACCCATATTTGGTCTGTCGACTGAAAAAGTCACTTTATGGCCTCAAGCAGGCTTCGAGGGCATGGTATGCCAAGATGGACTCCTACCTGTTGTCACAGAACTTTGTATGTTGTAAATCAGACCCGAATGTCTACATGCTAAGGATGACTGATTCACTTCTACTTTTAGTTCTGTATGTCAATGATTTGCTGATCACCGGGTGCTCGACTTCAGCGGCTGCAGTCAAGAGGATTCTACATGACAGGTTTCTGATGACGGACATGGGTCCACTACACTTCTTCCTTGGACTTGAGATCAGTCAAGATGCATCAGGCATCAAACTGTCTCAGGCCAATTATGCACAAGATCTCCTTGAGAGATTTCACATGACAGATTGCAAGTCTACTCCGACTCCTTTCCTATCATGAGTCAAACTTGAGGATGGCGGGGAGACTCCACTAGTTGACAACACATTGTACATACAACTAGTGGGGAGTTTGTTGTATCTCACACACTCCAGACCAGACCTCTCATATGTAGTTGGCGCAATTTCCAGATTCATGCAGGAGCCGCATGAGCTACAATGGAAGGCTGCAAACCGTATCCTTCGATACGTACAGGGCACCATCACCTTTGGGATTCATTATGCAGCAGACTCTACATTAGATCTCATTGGGTTTACTGATTTTGAATGGGTTGACGATAGCATTGATCCCAAGTCCACATCTAGTTACTCACTCAGTCTTGGTTCCAGGCCTATCTATTGGTCGAGCAAGAAGCAAGCTGCCATTGCTCTATCTTCAGCCGAGGCAGAGTACAAAGGGGTAGTTAACATAACCATTCAAGCTATGTGGCTACAACATTTTCTCACTGAGTTGGGCATTCAGTTTCATCGACCGATTGTCATCTGGTGTGACAACCAGAGCACTCTGAAGTTCTGCAGAGATCCAGTTCAAAGGCAGCGGACAAAACACATCGAGATCCACATGCACTACATTTGGGACTTAGTACACGAGGGGATCATCGACTTACAGTTTTGTCCTTCAGCAGAACAAACAACATACATATTCACTAAGACCTTCACCGAGCATAAATTCCATTCTCTGCGAAGTCGTCTTGGAGTGAAGGACACGGTTGCCTTGCAAATGTAGTTTT
>JASDQU010881103.1:59797-74947 GCA_032191745.1 Picea mariana
GATCGATTCCTCCTTGTATCGGTTGGATCACCAACGAGATCCCCTGCATCTTGAAGAGTAGTATGTGCCCATTTGGGCCTCTGCTCTGGCTCTACAACTACATCTGGATGCTCTGACTCTACATCTGACTGTATTGACTCTGAATCTGAATCATCTGAGTCCTCTGAATCAGAACTCTCGTCTGAAGAAGGGTCGGCATGTGCATGCTCATCATCTCAGACAGGTGGAAGAGTGGAGGTTTCTGCATGCGGTGGATGAGGTACATGCGAGACACTTTCCTCGAATTGGACACTACGCTCAATGATGAGTCGGTCTGTGGAAAGATCAATAATTCGATATCCCTTCACGCCGTTGGGGTATCCAACAAAAATGCACTCAGTGCTTTGTGGATCAAGTGCCTTCCTCTTTTCAGAGGGAATCTAGGCCCATACACATGAACCAAAAATGATAAAGTGGGCCACTTCCAATTTGAAGCCTCTCCAAGCCTCATAGGGGGTCTTATCATTGACAGATTTATGGGGAGATATGTTTTGGATGTATGTTGCACAGTTAAGTGCTTCGGCCCATAGTCTTTGTGGTAGTGAGATTGCATGCAGCATGCAAGATGCCATCTCCTTTAGAGATCGATTTTTCCGCTCAGCAATTTCGTTTTGCTGCAGAGTATAGGGAACTATATGTTGCAGCTGAATCTCTGCCTCATGGAAAAGATTGTGGATCTCATGATTCACATACTCTCCCCCATTATCAGTTCAGAGGACTTTGATCTTCTTTCCAGACTGTGTCTCAACCAAAGCTTTGAAATCTTTGAGGTGTTGAAAGACCTCGGATTTTTGCTTGAGAAAGTAGATCCAAGTAAAATGTGAGAAATCATCAACAAAAATTAGAAAAAACCTTTCTTTGTTGATCGATGGATGAGGAAAAGGACCCATGAGGTCACTGTGGATCAGATCTAAAGGTGCGGAAGCTCGTTGAGACTTTCCTTTGTTGAATTTCTCTTGAGGGTGTTTCCCGAGAACACATCCCTCACATACTCCCTTGGAGAAATGGATGTTTGGTAGACCATCAACTAATCTGTGCTTGCTAAGTTGTTGCATGTATCTGAAATTCAAATGTCCAAACCTTTTGTGCCATATCCTACTACTTTCATCAGCATGAGTAAGCAATAAAGCAGAATCAGGTTCACTGAATTCAGAAAAAGTATACAATCTAGACTGATGATTTACCTCACCGGTAGCAACCCTGGAGTTGGTTTCCATGTCGTAGATGTCCACGGAGTTTGGTGTGAATATGGATTTCTTTCCGGTGCCAGAATTTGTCATCTGATACATAAAGAGAAGGTTGACAGAAAGCTTGGGAACATGCAGCACATTCTCGAAACTTCCATTGGTGAGTTTAATCCTTCATTTTCCAGTGACTTCGACAGAAGAGTTGTCCCCTGTCAAAATGGGAGGACCTTTGCATCCATCCAATGAAGAATAGAATGCTTCTGAGGCATCCATGTGATGTGATGCTCCTAAATCTATGATTCAAGCATTGGGAGAGGAGTTGATGGCAATCAAGGCATGGCTAGAATTGTCTTTCTTCGAATTTGGATCTTCTAGCTTCTTCTTCTTTGCACCCTCGGGGATGCGATCTCCAAGGTTGTTTTGCTGAAGTATTTGAGACATTAGATCTATTTGTTTTTGCATGCATGCGGATTCCGAATGGAATCCTTTGTGACAATACGTACATTTCTCCCATTTTCTTCCCTTTTCTGCTTTGGATCCAGAGGCATCAGTGAAGGGTTTTGTGTACATTTCCTTCTTCGGATGTGCATGAGATTTCCTCTTATCTTTATCTTTATATTTCTGGTATTTGTGGCTGCCATCATGCATAGTGAGTGCATGTTCCCTTGGGCCTTTGATTGTGCCCATGTTGATGAGCTTGGTTTTCTCTTGTGTCAGGGATTCGATAAATTCCTCAAGAGAAGGCATCTTCCAGGTGGCTCCAGAGGTGAATCTGACAGTATGAAATGTGGATACAAATACAGAGAATTCAGGACCAAGCTTGGAGAGAATGGTGAGAACCATTTGTTTCTCCTCCATCGATTTATCAACCCCGCAAGCTTTGAGTTGCGACAGTAAATCCTTGAATTTTGTAAAGAAAACTTGGATATTGTCGAATCTTTTTGGATCCAATGTGAGCAGCTCCACCTCCAACATGTGTCCCCTCATCTCATCTTTTTTGCCAAAGATCCCTTCCAATATTTTCCAGGCTTCATTGGGAGTCTTACAGGAAGATATGTGAAAAAGGAGATCGGGAGAAATAAGACTGCAAATTGTTCCGAGTGGCTCATCCATGCGATTTAAGTACTTGGATTTTTCTATGGTTGATGTTAGTTCTATATCTATATTCATGGTTAACCTATACAACCCTCTGGATCAGAGATGTATGGCTATTTTCTCCTTAGATGCAAAATAGTTGTAAGGTGTAAGAATTAATTCTTTTTGGAATTCCATCTTTCCGTTGTCTTCAATCTTTTGTACCTGCAAAAAAATTTGGTGTAGCTTTTGCTTAGTAGTCCGTCAGCTCTAATACCATGTAAATGTGTTGAACCTGCACAAAATAGATCTAGCTAAAAAATAATACACACATTTGCAGAGATAATTTGAGAAAGAAGAAGAAGGAGAGGAAGAATGAAAGAATTCTCATTAACCGTTATGAATAATGAATAACTTACACATGATATACCATGTATAACTCAATGAGTTCGACTTGAGGTGAACCAAGTCGCTATAGTGGTGGTCTAGAGTGATCTGGACACACACCAGCAGTTACGGGAGTGAACTGCCACCTATTATAGTCTCTCAGGCAGTTATGGGAGTGAATTGCCACCTAGTTGAGTTAACTAGTCAACTAGTCTTCAGTTAACTGACTGAACAGAGAGTAGTGAGGAGTTAACTGAGGGAATCAAGGCTAATGCGCCACTCTGGTGATGATACCAAGGCAAGGTCGAATTAGCATGGTGATGATCCCAATGCAACATCTAAACTCAACTCAACTAGTCAAACTAAAGTGTGAACTGAAAGAGAATATTATCCAGGTGGAATATTCTCTCCTAAAATATAGCAGACTGGATAATGACTAATTATGACTAATAAAAAAATAAAAACCTTAGAAAAAATAAATCCTAGGTGTGTGTGAAGTAACTCCAACATATAGATGGAAAAAACCCATGGTATTCTATCTTGTATCTTAAGAGATAGTAGTCTTCCATCTTTGTTTCCAACATGGAGAATATTATTTCATTTGCGGAATCCACAACATGTGAGCCATCATCATTTGTTTAAGTAAATATTTTTTTATAAATTATTTTGTCAAAAAGGAAAATTTACAAGTAGAATTATTTGTTTAAATTTGTGGTTTAGTTTTAAATTTTTAACTTCATAAACTTAGATATGAGATAATGTTTAATTCATTTCATTGATATCAAAGATCTAATTATACCTATGATCAATTAGTTTATGTTTTGATTTGATTGTTTTACACTTTAAAGATGTGTTTTCTAATGCTTATTTAATTAACTAAGAATTTTGGATGTTCACATGCTTGTATTTTGCCTCCTTTTTCCTTCCTGATGTCTTTGCACTCAAAATTGTATTGAATGTTTTATGGCCTGAGTGAAGTTAATCCATTCGGTAAGAGATGGTAATGATGGCCACAACCCATTGAATTGACAAATCAAGGTATAGTTATGATAACTATTGATGAGTTTGTAAGATATGTAACATCTCATGGTGAGTGTGATACCTCATGGTGAGAATGTGATTTTCATTCTATACTAGAATAAAATGTGATTTTTTTCCTTGGAAAAAAAATTATGGATGAGTTTGTTAACCTCTCTCATATGTATATGCAACAGTAAGTTGTTTTGACAATTTCTTTCGATCTCTCCACAATGAAGATTCTTTGTTGAGGAGTCTTGGAATCCAAAGGGGATGAGCATATGTTTTCAATAGCCTTTTTAAAGGAACGAGGATTCAAATATTTTCCTTTTTTGACTCCCTCAGACCTAAAAAGTGTGAATTGAGGCAATATATAGTTCTTAATATTCACTTGGCCTATGTTATAAGGGAATCGAATGAGAACTATGAATCTACTACTTTATATCAAACTGGTAGAAATATCTTTATTGACTATTTGACAATGAACCATATTTTTGCGTCTTGTGTGATTGTGTTTGATTGTTTTTGGGTTTAATGCACTTAAAGTAGAATAATGATGACTCGGTTGATTATTTATGTTCTTTTAATTTAGCAAACATTGGTTATTCTTGATGTGTTCACTTAGTTGGTTAGAATGTAATATAGTTTATCATGTCTACGGAAAAATCAATAAGTGATAGTTGTATGCTAGTGCAATGTGTGACACCTTGGGTGTCTAAATGTAGGGATATGTCCCTACAAATCTAACCCTGGTTATTTTT
This sequence comes from Picea mariana, assembly GCA_032191745.1. Classification (NCBI taxonomy): domain Eukaryota; kingdom Viridiplantae; phylum Streptophyta; class Pinopsida; order Pinales; family Pinaceae; genus Picea; species Picea mariana. The sequence goes on from JASDQU010881103.1 coordinate 64,263, forward strand.
TTAAAAGCACATTATTTCCTATAACATATAATTTGTATGTTTCTTACCAGTAGTAAACCAAAAATTCATAACTTGGCATCATCTCATAGCTCCCAAATCCTAGGTGAAGCACTACCAACATTGCGAAGAAGAACATGAGAGTACTAAACATAGCCTTTTGCACTCCAAACTATCTCATCCCAAGATAGACCACGCTCTTTGTGAAGGTGAACTTACTATTTAGATTTTGTTTTCTGAATTTTCACTAATGAATTGCTTAGTATTAATGATTTGGACATAATTATTGAAAAATTAATTAATAATAATAATGATTTGAACATAATTGTTGAGAAATTAGTTAATAGTGATTCTTATTATTATTAAATAATAAAATTATAACAAATAACCAACCCACTTAAAATAGGTACCCTGCATCAAATCCCATGTCACTTTTATTGTGCCCCACAAAATGACTTTGGATTGAAAGTACAAATTCTATTCTATTTGAACGTTGGAAAATGCCATGATAATGGTGGACATTTTGTATTGCTTGCTAGAGAAAATTCTCGAAGTTAAATATTGAATGTTGTTATCCAAATGTTGTTGCCATAGAATCTGATAATGATGTTTTACTGGACAAATATTGATGATGCCTTCCATTGAAAACCAATCTGGATTGGTTCTCTATCTTAAAACTCCAATAGTTCTGCAGAGTTCATTAATTGAATAGGAATTTGAATTAGAAGAAAATTTGAAATTACCTCATGCAAGTGATAAACTTTTTCCTTTCTCTATGTGACCACCCGCTGGAACTGCAGGCTTAAATTCGGACACTAAACTTCCTTATCATGTGACCCAACGCCAAGAACCACGGGGTTAAACTTTGTGGATGTACGCGATCAATATGGATCGTTGATCTTGAAGTTGATCAATGATCAACAGGCGATATAATGTCAAACATTGATATGGATCTCGGATCCTTTATGGACTGTTGATTGTTCTTAATCAAAAATCAATACAAATCATGGGCCACCACAGAACCTGAAGTATATCGGCGTCGAGACGTCGGGACTTTTTACAACCTCCAACACCAAAACTCGTTGATTGTCGCGGTCCGTTGCGACGAGGGTCGTCGATATTCAGATTCGAAGATTTAATCTCAAACGTCCAACCTTTCCTATGTGGGCCATGCCAGAACTGTGTGTGGAAACACGTGGAAAAGTAAATGGATGCCATGTATTTTAGGCCACCGGGCCACAAGGTCTAATACCTCCTTGTGTTAAACTTCTCCTACCTTGTCAATATGCACTAATCCTATACCGTCAATATGTCACTCTAATCAATGGTTGGATCTTAAGATTGTGGGACCCCTTTTTAATACTTCGACGATATTGATTAGAGCTTGATCATCGTTGATCCCATCATGATTGATGGTGGATTGTTATCCTCCTTATAACAATTCTCCTCATTGTTCCCTTTATACCACGTGTGTTGGACCTTGGGACTTCAGGACTTCAGGATTTCGTGCCTATTCAAGCAATAAGAAAATGTCGATGTGTCGAAATGTTGTGGACCATTGATCTAATTTTCCCGATTGATCCTGACCATCCACGCCTCAAAACATGAATACATAGGGTTTTAGATAGGGTTTTTGTTCATAAATGGAACCCCTTTGTGCATGATCCATTCACCTACAATCACAAACCAATTTTCCACTTAGATGCAACCATGCATGCAACCATAATTATCCAACAATTTACACTTAGAATTCACACAATTGTACAGAGGTGTAATTCTCATTAACAATCTTTTATTCAACATATGAAGGAATATGATTACAACATGAAGTGCAATTCCTTCTGGCTTCTTGCACACTTCACGCATTCACTATATACTCATCTCACACACTCACACCCCCTCTGGTCTCGCCTATCAAACCTTTAATACTTTAAGGACCAGATCGGTCCAATCCATAGAGATAGGATCGTATCTAACCAAAATTACACAAAAACTCTGTTTAGCCTACAACAACCTGATTCTTATCCTAAATGATAGCATCAAATCCAAACATAATTCCTAATTTATCTAACTCTTCCTCCTCCTATTACATTCATGGAAAAATTGTCTTCTTCTCAAACACCCTAGACTATTAAAAAATAATAAAAAACAATTACAATGAGGAAACTAACTTCCTCTCAGAAAGTTCCTAAGACCTTAGAGGTCAAATACTAGATTGTTGTAGAAGATTCTCCTACATCAGACTCCTGGGGAAGAAAAGACTTGTTCTTGGGCTTGTTGCAGTAGTTCTTCAATACTTTTACCATACTTAGACATGTCTATTGTTGTCATCCACGTGGCATCTTCAAGTGGTTGTCCTTTCCACTTGATCAAGTACTGAAAGTACTCTTTATCCCTTGTCTTCTTCACTACCTTTTGGTCAAAAATAGATTCAATCTACTTTTATTGTGCTATAGGTAGTCATTTCTCCGAGTCAATGGTCTGAATGTTGTCGTTGTCAGGTGGATCTATGAAATTGTTTGTTGGTTCCTTGAAAGGGTATAAATCTAATACATTTAAGATTGGAGAAATTCCAAGGTTACTTGGAAGTTCTATTTCATAAGCATTTGAGGAAAATTTTATCAACGCTTTACATGGTTCAATCTTTTCAAGTTTTAATTTGTTATATTCCCCCCTAGGAAACCTTTCTATTTTGAGGTGTGCCATGACCAACTCTCCAACTTCAAAATCCAATTGTCTTCTCTTCAAATATGCCTTATGTTTTCACTTGTTGTTGTTGTCATGTAGCTCTTGCTTGACCCTTTCTTGCAATTCCCGCATGTTTACTACAAAGTCTTCACCATCAACACTTCTAATTTCTTGTTTTCCTAGATTCCTTAACTCGTAAATTCTTCTAGGATGCATTCCATACAAAATATGAAATGGAATTAATATTGTACTTCTATTAGGTGATTCATTATATGAAAACTCTGCTTGTGCAAGTATCTGATCCCATTGTTTTGGATGCTCACGTATCAGACATCTCAAAATATTTCCTAAGATTCTATTTACCACCTATGTTTTCCCATCAATTTGTGGGTGATATGTTAAACAAAAGTTGAGATTCGTCTCTAAATTTTTCCATAAAGTTCTCCAAAAGTGACCCACAAATTTTGTGTCTCTTGCATAAACAATACTCTTGGGCAATCCATGCAACCTAACAACGTCCTTAAAGAACAAATCTGCAATGTGAGTTGCATCATTGGTCTTCTTACAAGCTATAAAGTGTGCCATTTTTTACAATCTATCAACAACCAAATGAACTGAATAATTACCTTGTTGAGTTCTTGGAAATCCTAACACATAGTTAGAGAGTCCCATAGTCGTTCTGGGATTAGTAATGGCTGATATAATCCAGTATTTTGTCTCCTTCCTTTTCCATACTGACGAACCCTGCATCTTTCAACAAATTTCTTGACATCAGTCTACATGCCAGGCCAGAAATAAAATGTAAGCTTAGCTGAGCAAATGTTTTGCCATATCCAAAATATCCTACTAATCCACCACTGTGTTTTTCCTTCAATCGGTTTTCTCTCATTAAACATCTTGGAATACATAATTTACTGCCTTTAAATAATAAACCTTCTTGAAACATGTAATCCAACAATGGAGTTTTGTCTCTGTTTACATGATTTTCGCATGTTGCATAAGCATGTTTAAAATCTACATCATCTTGATACATTTTGTTGGTGCAATTATTTGCATAATATATTACCAAACAAATTATCAACCGGGATTCGTAATCAGTAGAGTTGATGCACTATATGTGCCGATAACAGATAGGTTCCTATGTCTGATGAGTATAGCTCAATCAAGAAAACCATCTAAAACCAATACTTTGTTTTCACACTTTAAAGATAACACTCTTCACACAATTCAAAAATTAGAAAGAAAAACTTGCAATCATGCACTCAAAAGATTTTTCTCAGACAATGCCTTGTCCATTTACGAGCTCATGAAGTGGAAAGATGGACTTTGATTCAATTATCTGTAACTACTATCCTTAACAACAACTAACAAGCAAATCTAGGCACACTTCAACAATAACAGAAGATAAAGCTCATAGTAAAACTTGCAAGCAAACACTCAATTGAAAAGTCTCTTGCTCACATAACAGATCTGTTCATTATATGCTCATGAAAGAAGAGATGAAATCAGATCTTATTCCCTGTAGCAATTGAAAACAATAATCAAGAATTCACTCTTAAACAAAAAGCAATCATAACTCTATTCACTCCAATCAAACCTGTGTAGTATAGAAAATTGTCAATATAATTGAGAGGCTTCATTATATGGTGCATGAAGGTGAGATATGAAGTCTGATCTCATTTCCTATAACAACTCACTTCAAACTTGCAAGAAATTCTTATTTAATTCTGCACACTCTTCAAAATCAATTGATGCATCACAAACAGAAATTTAATACAATCTTAATATCTTGCAATTACTTCATTTCTACACAGCAAACATAAGTGTTAATGAGATGTTCCATTTGATGGATTATGTAATTAGAATGATGGACTCCCAACTGTTCCGGTGCTGCCACACTTTGCAATCAATTCTAATAGTGAAATCAGAAATGAAATCAAAACAACAAGTACAGAAAATAGAAATCTACACTAATAATTTACAATGAGCTTACCAAGCTGGATCGGTGGCCCTTGCTGATGCCAACATGGAAGCTTTTAGATCAGCAAATGCTAAATTCTAAGAGACACGCAATATCCTTGAATTCAAACTTCCATTGATCTTCAACAAATGAATTTACAAAAAGAGTTGGTTTAGAAATCAAATTTTCAGCATACTAATTCCTCTCCCTTTTCTCTTAGCCATCACTAAATTTATATGATTTTTACATTACAAATTTGGATCTAGACAATTCAATCTAAATCAAAACAATTTTCCATCAATGGAGTTCGAGTACAACCACTATCTAATCAAGGAAATGTTGTTCCCACGAATCTGGGCATGATCTTAGAATTTCTGGAAAATTGGCAAAGATTGAGGATGGATCGTTCCCCCTGAGCTGGAGGTCCACATGTGTGCGATCTGGAGATTCTGACACACATGTATGAATGAAAACACCGCTCTGGACAAAACCCATGTCCCCAAATATTTAGATCCATCGTCATCAGGCCGAAAATTGAGGTGAAAATCCAGTACCGGAATGTTAGTGCTGAAATCTTGTAGGTCACTGTTTAGTACTGGAATACACACAGTCACATTGGTATCGCAATAGCACAAGCTGGTACCGGAATAGAATAGGGCAGTAATGAATCAATTTTATGTGGTTTTGTTGGTACCAGATCAATGATGTTTAACATCAAATGATTAGGATCATGCAAAATCAATTATTTTAATCGAATTAACTCAAGAAAATAAAACAAAACATGTCTTAACCATAAGTTACCTCTCTATGCACATGAACAAGGTCATTAAGTGTATCTATGGAGGTAACGATCAAGTTTATACTCATAACATAGGTAAAATAGGCTCGTATAGGGGGTAATAGAGGGTATTAGAAGTGTCAAAATGGAGACTCAACATTCCCCTATGCTTAAGTCATCGCATGTCCTCATGCAACAATGATCTTCAAAATTTCACAATTGATGACACTCTTCACTCGATTAAGAAATCCCTGAATTTAAGTCTTATCCAATCTGTTTTCGATCAAAGTTAGGAGAAAGGGTTGACAGTGACTCTAATATGATTATAAGAAAGTGGCCAAGAGTTTTCAAAATGACTTTGACTAATAGGCCTCCCTGGATAGATTAACTTTTAAAGTAAAAATGATATAGAATAGTTTTAGATCTCATTTGAAGAGAGGAACACATAAGAGAATACATCCCAAGATGATTAACTCGTTTCTTATCCAAGTTTTTAGAGATGAAGTTCTTCTTGTTTAGGTAAGGTGAATTACATATACTGAGGTCCCACTTCTCATGCAAACCTATTTATTTTAAAGATAGAACTCTAAAGTGGATACTTGAAGGTTCTTAAGAACATCATCCGAGAGATGTAAAGGTCATCTCCTAGCCTTGATTTGATAATGCTTTAGAAAGAGACCCAAGGGTTTTTTTTCAGTTTTAGGTGTGCCACTTTATGTTTTTCAACTCCCTTTACCCAGCATAGCCCCGCTGCCAGCAGACCTGTTCAGTACCCCAGCAGGTTTCCCTTAATACCATACAAGCATGGCCCCGCTGCCAGCAGGCTTGTTCAGTACCTCGGCGGGTTTACTTGTACTTTCTGATACTTCCTTTTTATTATATTACTCAAAATATTTAGAATGATGTATATTGTTCATTGACAGTTTTAGAGTATAAGGAAGGTAGGTGGTACAAGAGTGTTTTAGAGTTATTAGGCACATAATTAATTGTTTGCAATTATCTCAAGGGTGACATCATCCACATTCAACTTAAATCTCATCTATTCAATGTATAATGGAACATCTCGGATAATGACTAAGAGGTCCCTCTAGTTAATCCTATTAGGGTTCTCATGAAAGTTCATTGCGGTTTTGCAAGGGTGGTCCACCACATGAGGTTTTCATCAATACCCCCCAAGAAAAACTTGTAAAGACAAACTTGGATAAAAACTTGTTTGAATCAACTAGGTTAGTATTTGAAATAATGATGTTACCACTTTTCAATGGATATTTCAATTAGCAATCACTTCTTCAAAATGATGAGGTAATAAAACAATTGCACCCATTATCATATAGAACTAAATGTGAAAAATATCTTCTTTAAAGGATAGCAAGGATGATTCATTTAGGGTTGAGTGTAGAAATGTAGGAGGAAGATGCACATGAGAGTAAAAAATAATTCAACACAAGACTTAAATGATCCTTGATAGAAATAACATGAAGATATTAGCCCATACCTCCAATTACCTAAAGTGAAAACAATGTTGAGCACATGACAAAGATCATATCATTTTGGCATCAGTACTAGATAAGTAATGGAGCAGGTTTCTGTAGTACCGGAATAGAAAAACAAAAAAAATTAACAGGGGGCATAAACAGAGTGATGATATGTATACGAGGGCTTGCAGAAGTTCATGGTAGGTAGTGTGCAATAATTGAGAGTAACCATATGTTTACTGCATAATTAGTCTAATTTCTTTAGTAAAACGAAAAATGTTGAATTTATATGTCCTAGTACTTAAATAGAGCAGCAAAACTTGAAGATATCATTAGAGCTACCAACACCTTATTACCAATACCAGATCACCTAAGTACCAGATGAGCACAGGGTTATGATCAATACCGGAATAGCGCATAAATGTTGTTCAGTACCGGATGAGCGCAAACCTAGTGCTTTTGCAACTTTTGTAGGTTGCACCTTGTAGAAGTAGCTGGTGTTTTCCAGTGTTAAGGAAGAGGAATTGTGATCTGATTCAACTAAAAACCATGTAGATGGAACAAATACCAACACTAGATGCAGGAACTTTGAGTTTGCATCAAAATAATGCAAAGGAATTTGGTGACTGGGCTGCAAGCTCTATGACAAGAGGGTATTATGTAATTGGATGACCATATGTTGAGATTTAGAACCCTCCTCTTTTGGAACCATGTTGATCACTGCTCCTATTGGCACTTCCTTTTTATTAAAAGATGAACCTAACTACTATTGTTTCAGCAACCACTCCCCCATGCTTGAGGTTTTGCATGGCCTCATGCAAACAATGTGAGATGCTGAAAAATTGTTGCTCAGAGGGTTGCGAACATATGCTAAAAAACAAACCAATAGAACTAATTAAAACTAGGTTTTTATTCATGCTTACAAACAGAAAATTTAGGGAAAGTGTCAAAAGTTGAATTAAAACTATGAATAAAATAGTTTGGAATTAGCATTCAGTTTCAGCTGCTATTAAAAATATCACTTAATTAATCATCCTTGTGAAATAGTGGTCTTAAAATAGATAGGTAATGATAAAGCATAAATGCATCATTTTTAACAACTTAAGGGAAAAGAAGAAAATTGAAGAAATAGGTCGTGAAACACTCCCTTAAGTGTTATCTTCTGTTGACAAGGATGCCTTCTTCGCTTTTGAAACCCTTCCAATATTATGTGTGCATTCAGAGGATGAAGAGATTCCCTTCTCATAAGATTCCAAACAAAATTATCATAACTTTAAAAGAGATCTACTATTGGAACAAAAGATCTTAAACTGATTGCTTAATTAGCTTTTGACATTCTCATTTATGAAAAGTATGAAAAATAGGCTGCATTACAACATTTATTTATTTATTTACTATCCTACTCTAACTGAATAAAAGAAAATGTCCTTCAAGTATAAGAATACTACCAGTGAAGCCATGTGCGTAACAGGGTTAGAAATATATCCATACTTGGGTTTAAAATATAACTTTTTATGCATACGAGAGTATGAAGGACCAGCTACTTTGATGATGAGATCAAACAATAATGAAAAGTAAAAGAGTAGTGTGACCTGACAACTAATTGGAACCATCTTTCAATAGGATCAATATATTCTCGTTTCCCTTCTTTGTTTAGGTCACACAACATGTCCTCCTTTTCCATGCCACGCGGAGTATTTTCTTCAAGATGTTTGGTCTCTAAGGTACATACAGGATCTGCTGAGAGGCATGCTAAGAACTCCTCAATCTCAGGTTCCAATGGTTGCTCTTCATTGCATTCTATCCATGATTCTTTAGTCTCCTCAACAAATTGACATGAGGAATCCAACGGGACTTCTAAATCTTCTTGTGGATAGACAACTAAATTCTTGACTGTTGTCAAGATATGCTCTTCCTGAGAGGTGGATATCCCAGCTGCTGCTAGAATGTGGGAAAGTTCTTGGAGGAACATTCTTCAAGCTCTTGATCATCCTTGAATTACTCTAGCTGGTTGATGATCCCTGTCTCACAACACAACTTAGTACTCAGGGGTTCTTACAGCACCCCAAACATGATTTATCATAAAATATTTGAATCTTAAAACTAAGAAATTAAAACTATTTGCAATAAAACACACCAAACTTGAACTACTTGCGTTACTAGGATCCTGCTGTCACCAGGTTATTTGTTCGCACAAAATTTTGGTACAATCATTTGCATAATATATTACCAAACATAAATTATCAACCGGGATTCGTAATCAGTAGAGTTGTTGCACTATATGTGCCAATAACAGATAGGTTCCTATGTCTGATGAGTATAGCTCAATCAAGAAAACCATCTAAAACCAATACTTTGTTTTCACACTTTAAAGATAACACTCTTCACACAATTCAAAAATTAGAAAAAAAAATTTGCAATCATGCACTCAAAAGATTTTGCTCAGATAATGCCTTGTCCATTTACGAGCTCATGAAGTGGAAAGATGGACTTTGATTCAATTATATGTAGCTACTATCATTAACAACAACTAACAAGCAAATCTGGGCACACTTCAACAATAACATAAGATAAAGCTCATAGTAAAACTTGCAAGCAAACACTCAATTGAAAAGACTCTTGCTCACATAACAGATCTGTTCATTATATGCTCATGAAAGAAGAGATGAAATCAGATCTTATTCCCTATAGCAATTGAAAACAATAATCAACAATTCACTCTTAAACAAAAAGAAATCATAACTCTATTCACTCCAATCAAACCTGTGTAGTACAGAAAATTGTCAATATAATTGAGAGGCTTCATTATATGGTGCATGAAGGTGAGATATGAAGTCTGATCTCATTTCCTATAACAACTCACTTCAAACTTGCAAGAAATTATTATCTGATTCTGCACACTCTTCAAAATCAATTGATGCGTCACAAACGAAAATTTAATACAATCTTACAATCTTGCAATTACTTCATTTCTACACAGCAAACATAAGTGTTAATGAGATGTTCCATTTGATGGCTTATGTAATTAGAATGATGGACTCCCAAATGTTCCTGTGCTGCCACACTTTACAATCAATTGTAATAGTGAAATCAGAAATGAAATCAAAACAACAAGTACAGAAAATAGAAATCTACACTAATAATTTACAATGAGCTTACCAAGCTGGATCGGTGGCCCTTGTTGATGCCAACATGGAAGCTTTTAGATCAGCAAATGCTAAATTCTAAGAGACACACAATATCCTTGAATTCAAACTTCCATTGATCTTCAACAAATGAATTTACAAAAAGAGTTGGTTTAGAAATCAAATTTTCATCATACTAATTCCTCTCCCTTTTCTCTTAGCCATCACTAAATTTATATGATTTTTACATTACAAATTTGGATCTAGACAATCCAATCTAAATCAAAACAATTTTCCATTAATGGAGTTTGAGTACAACCACTATCTAATCAAGGAAATGTTGTTCCCACAAATCTGGGCATGATCTGAGAATTTCTGGAAAATTGGCAAATATTGAGGATGGATTGTTCCCCCTGAGCTGGAGGTCCACACGTGTGCGATCTAGAGATTCTGGCACACGATTCCGAATGAAAACATCGCTCTGGACAAAACCCATGTCCCCAAATTATTAGATACATCGTCATTGGCCCAAAAATTGAGGTGAAAATCCAGTAGCGGAATGTTGGTGCCGAAATCCTGTAGGTAACTATTTAGTATCAGAATACACACAGTCACACTGGTACCGAAATAGCACAGGCTGGTATCGGAATAGCATAGGGCAG
>JASDQU010881103.1:74967-90306 GCA_032191745.1 Picea mariana
CCCAAATTATTAGATACATCGTCATTGGCCCAAAAATTGAGGTGAAAATCCAGTAGCGGAATGTTGGTGCCGAAATCCTGTAGGTAACTATTTAGTATCAGAATACACACAGTCACACTGGTACCGAAATAGCACAGGCTGGTATCGGAATAGCATAGGGCAGTATCGAATCAATTTTATGCATTTTTGTTGGTACCATATCAATGTTGCTTAAGATCAAATGATTAGGATCATGCAAAAACAACTATTTTAATCGAATTAACTCAAGAAAATCAAACAAAACATGCCTTAACCATAAGTTACCTCTCTATGCACATGAACAAGGTCATTAAGTGTATCTATGGAGGTAACGATCAAGTTTATACTCATAACATAGGTAAAATAGGCTCGGATAGGGGGTAATAGAGGGTATTAGAAGTGTCAAAATGGAGACTCAACACATTTCTTTCAACTCATCAAATCCTACAACATTTACTTGAAACTCTTGTAAAATCAAACTGACTATGCTCAATGCATCTACTACCTTATTTGATTGCCCACTTATGTTCTTAATAACAAAAGTGAAATTATGCAAAAACTCAATCTGTTTGACATGTCTCTGATTTAATTTTGTTTGGTTGCTAATATACTGCAAGGCATGATTATCAGTGTAAAGAACAAATTCCTTTGGCATAAGGTATTGTCTCCACTTCTTTAGTGCTTGAATAGTTGTGTAAAACTCCTTGTCATATGAAGAATATTTTTGCTTTGCTTCATTTAATTTCTCACTAAAATAAGCAAATGGTTTCTTTTCCAGACTTATAATAGCTCATATTGCAGTCCCACTTGCATCACATTCAACTTGAAAGAGTTTATTAAAATCTAGCAGTGCTAAAATTGGTTGTTATGTTATCTTCTTCTTCAATAATTTAAAACTTTTATCGGCTGCTTCTGTCCATTTAAATGGTTGTTTGGTTCCTTTAATGGTTTCTATAATGAATTTTCGATAGAATCTTACCAAGCCATGAAAACTTCTTACCTCAAAAGCATTCTTTGGAGTAGACCAATTTCTTTTAGCCTTTACCTTTTCCTGGTCCATCTTCAAGCCTTCTCTAGATATCACAAATCCCAAATAACCAATTTTGTCTTCACAAAACTACACTTTTTCAAATTGATCAGTATCTTTTCTTGTTGTAGTTTATCTAAAACCAACTTGAGGTGTCTCAAGTGTTCTTCTGTAGATTGACTGTAGACCATAATATCATCCAGATAAACTATGACAAACTTATTGATGAATTCTTTAAGTACTCCAATCATCAATCTCATAAAAGTGCTAGGGGAATTTGTGATTCCAAAGGGCATTACCAGCCATTCATACAATCCATCATTTGTTTTAAATGTTGATTTCCATTCATCTCTTTCTCTAATCTCGTTCTGATGATACCCACTTTTTAAATCCAATTTTTAAAAATATTTAGTTCCACTTAAGCAATCCATCAAATCATCAATTTGAGGTAATGGAAATCTATACCTGATTGTAATTTTATTTATAGCTTTGGAATCTCTGCACATTCTCCATCCTCCATCTTTCTTTGGGCTTAGCATTGTTGTAACTACACATGGGCTCAAACTTTTCCTGACCAAACCTTTATCTAATAATTCATGTACCTGATTTCTTATCTCCTCATTATCCTTTGGGGTCATTCGATATGTTGCTTTATTTGGAAGGTTAGCCCCTGGAATTAAATATATATGATGACTGATACTTCTCAATGGAGGTAATTCATTTGGTAAATCATCAACCACAATATCAACAAATTCATCTAACAAATTTTGAACTATTTCAGGCAGATCATTTAAATTTGTACTAGTGAGAACTACCTTTGGTTTACCAATCAGGGAAAAATGTGCCTCTTCCTTTTTAATATCTTGTAGAAACTCCTTTCCACCGACCAACATGACCTTTGAGTTGTTTTCTTTAATCACTCCTTCATCCTTCAATGGTAAGAGAGTGTGTTTTTCTCCATCTTTCTCAAAAGTGTATGTGTTGTTCCTTCCATCATCTGTTTCCTTTCTATCATACTGCCAAGGTCTACCTAAAAAAATATGACACACATCAATGGGAATAACATCACAAAGTACCTTGTCTTTATATCTTCCAATTTGAAACTCCACTTCACATTGTTCATTCGTTATTAGCCAATGTCCCTTTTGCAGCCATGACACCTTATATGGAACAATGTGTGTTGTCTTTTTCAAAGCCAACCTTTCAATCATCTATGTAGACACCAAATTATCAATACTTCCACTATCAATAATGAATTTACAACATTTACCTTTGCTTTTGTAGACAATTCTAAAGAGTGTATTCCTTTGTGCAAGTTCCTTAATCTCTTTATGTGGTTTCGGCAGTATTATCTTCATCATCAAAGACTCTCCAACTTCTAGTACATTCTCATGTACAGATGACTCCACATTTTCTTCTTCTGCCTGAACAACATTTTCACTTCCTCTACTGGAGGAAGCATTTTCTGGACATTCATATGATCTATGACCAAACTTATTGCATCTAAAACATCTTATAGAAGATCCCCTACATTTTTTATAAGGTCTTCTCCCTCTGAAATCACCACCTCTTGTTGATTTTTATTGTTGACATGAGTTGTTGGCTTCTACCTTTGGAGATGAAGATCTTTCTCTGCCACCTTGTTGTCCTCTGCCTCTTGTTGAGTTGCGACCTTTGCTCCTTTGATTATGCTTTCTTGCTAGTTTTTCTTCTGCTTTAAAAGCAAACTGATATGCTTCTTCAACAGTGTTACGAGATAAAATTCCAAGTTCATATTGGATCTCATATCTTAATCCATTAAGATATCTAGAAACTTTCTCATGATTCTCTTCTATATGATTAACTCTTATATTCAATTTATAAAACTCTTTAGTGTATTCTTTAACTAACATACATATTTTCTTTAAATTATGCATCTGTCTAAAAATATTAAGTTGATAGTCTCAGGGCATGAATTTACCTTTCAATTTTGCTACCAGTCTATCCCAGCTCTTGATTCTTGTCTTGCCTTTGTTCTTCCTCACAACTTGTACTCCATCCCACCAAAGTAATGCATTTCCTTTAATCATCCTTGTCGCAACAAATTTTACCTTTTTCTCCTCAGATATAGTTTCATATTCAAAGTACTTGTCCATAGTACTGATCCAATCCATCAATTCATCTACATTTAGGTTGCCTTCATACAACGGTACCTTCATTCTTAGTCTAGAGATAACTCCCATAATATCTCTAACTAATCTTTCTTCAACACCTTCTTCTTCAGGCTCTGCTCCCTCTTCAGCTTCTGCAGCTTCTTCTTCTTCACTAACATCTCCCAAGTTAGCAGCTTTCGTTGCCTCCGATCGTGCCTGAAGATTTCTCATTTCTTCAATGACTTCAACATTTGCAACAGGTCTTCCTCAACCTCATCCTCTTCCTCCTCATATTCTAAAGGTTGTATTCAATTATACTTTTCTGGATACTATGTGGCTCTGATACCAAACTGACAGCCAATCCAGACAGGTTCTTTATCTTAGAACTCCAATAGTTCTGCAGAGTTCATTAATTGAACATGAATTCAAATTAGAAGAAAATTTGAAATTACCTCATGTAGACGATAATCTTTTTCATTTCTCTATGTGACCATATGTTGGAACCGCGGGTTTAAATTCAGACACTAAACTTCTTTATCATGTGACCCAACACCAAGAACCACATGCTTAAATGTTGTTGATGTACACGATCAATCTTGATCATTGATCCTAAAGTTGATCAATGATCAATAGTCGATATTGTTAGAATATAATGGATGTGCTCATTTTACCATTGACAATATCGCTATTGTCACCCAACCATAGGCCAAAGCCACCCTCCGAGCACCTTAACCTTGACAGAGAATCACTCCGGAAGCAAACCCTAGGCTAGATAGCCAAACAAAGGGTAGTGCTCCTTTCCCCAAGGATAGCACACCAACAAGATCTGATCAGATAGTCCAAACCCTAACCAAGAGATAGTCCAAGCCAAACATGATTTGCTAGCTGCAGCAGCTGCAATGGCAGTTCTCCTCCAAACCTGCATACAAAACTGGGCACTGCAGTGCGCACAAGTGTTGCTCTGTAATTCTGAGACTGCCTGCCAGAATGAAGACTAGCCTCTTGTATTTATAGTAATTCTGGATAATTGCCTGGGCTGACTTCTCATTCTGGGTATCTGTCTGTTCAGTATATATTATTTCCTCTAGCCAACTTCTTCTCCTGGAGGCTAATAACCTAATACAAGTTATCTTCTTGAGCCGACATGTCTTCTAGGATTATTAGCCAACTCATTAGGGTTTCTTCTTGCTTCCTGGAGTATTCTATTCTCATCAGGTTTACACGTGGAGGTAAATACCTCTCGCAGCTACCATAATATCAACACTCCCTCCTAGCTAGGGAGGTATTACAGGTAATTCTCTTGAGCACAAACATACCATTCACCCGGTAGCATCAACATAGTTGTATAGACTAACTCATGACTAGATCATGAGCACCATCATCACCATCAGTGTCATCAGTTGCATCATCTCTCAAAACCATACTCCATCTGAGTAATTAGACATGATGTTGGATAAGTCACTCACACCACAGAGTGACACAAGATCCATTCTTCTAATCTGGACATATGTCCTAGAAGAATAAATGTCCTGAACCATTTTCCGTCTGGGAAATCTCTATCCATTAATCATCCATCTAGTTGATAATCATTTTCAACACTGTCGATAGTCTTCAAGGCAATCGGAACAATTTCATTCAATAGAACACAACTGTGTCCATCCATAGTAGTACACAACTACAGTCTAGTGGTATACTACCACACCAAGTATCACACAGATACTTGATCAAATAGTGGAACACATCCACCACAGTAGTATACATCTATTGTTTAGAAACATACAGTCTTCATAACAATCATATGATATCAACCTACACAGAAACAATGTTATGATATAAACTGAATCATCTGGGCCATTCTTCCACTCACATCTGTGAGATCTCGGAAGAGTATATGCCCTCAAAAAAGGTAAGACATCAATGATGATCTATCTCGACTATTCTTCTCAAGCAAGGAAAAATAAATGTCTTGATTTATGAGCCTGGACCATTCCCCACCCTGGGCCATTCCTCCGACACTAAACAAAGTGTAACCTGGAGAGAATGAGTCTGCCCTAAGGAATGTTTGTCCCTGATTGTTGAACTTGGACCATTCCCCACGCTGGGCCATTCCTCTAGCACTAAAAAAAGTGCAACCTGGAGAGAATTAATCCACCCTAAGGAATGATTGTCTAGACCATTTCCCATGTTAACCACAAGAGGAAATGACTATCTTGCACCAACCTCCAAAACGGACCATTCCTCATGTTAACCACAATGATAAATCATTGTTCGGTGAGGCGCGCCAGTCTTCTTGAGTAATCCTCAAGAAGAGAGACTGCCCCAGACCACTCCCCATGTTAACCACAATGGGAAGTCGTTGTCTATGGTACATCATCAATCTGGACCATTTTCTGAACTGGAGAATGTTTGTCCGTCAGAAATCTCAATCCACTTTCCGAGCTAGAAAGAATCTGCTCATCCTGGACCATTTTCGAACTGAAAAATGATTGTCCATCAATTAATAATACATCAGTTCTCCCTCCCAACCTGGGAGTCATCTCTTCCTTTTTCAATAAGGAAGTCATCTCCACGAGCTCCAGCTTGCGTACGCAAACTCTTTCATCTTGGACAGAATCTTTACCAAAAATGTCTGCTTATCTGCTCATCTGTGGAGATGTGTATTGGAGAACCACTTTCTCCTTTCTGGACTTCACCACGGATAATGTAATGCTTGATTTCAAATGTACTTCGGTATGGAAAATTGGTTTTCTTTGTTTTCTCTGAAGGGTTCCTATTAAGATCTTATTAAGAATTTAAAACTTAGCAACCAAGGGCATAGGGGACTTAGTTGGCCACTTTTTAATTATGTTTTCTACATGTTATATAACCATGTATTAGAATGTAATGAATGTGCTCATTTTACCATTGACAATATCGCTATTGTCACCCAACCATAAGCCGAAGCCACCTTCCGAGCACCTTAACCTTGACAAAGAATCACTCTGAAAGCAAACCCTAGGCTATATAGCCAAACAAATGGTAGCGCTCATTTCCCTAATGATAACGCACCAACAAGAGATGATCAGATATTCCAAACCCTAACCAAGAGATAGTCCAAGCCAAACGTGATCTGCTAGCTGCAATAGCTGCAATGGAAGTTCTCCTCCAAACTAGAGCACAAAACTAGGCACTGCAGTGCGCACAAGTGTTTCTCTGCAATTTTGAGACTGCCTGCCAGAATGAAGACTGACCTCCTGTATTTATAGTAATTATGGCTAACTGCTTGGGTCGACTTCTCATTTTGGGTATCTGTCTGTTCAGTATATATTATTTCTTCTGGCTGACTTATTCTCATGGAGGATAATAACCTAATACAAATTATCTTCTTGAGCCGACATGTCTTCTAGGGTTATTATCCAACTCATTAGGGTTTCTTCTTGCTTCCTGAAGTATTCTATTCTTGTCAGGTTTACACGTGGAGGTAAATACCTCCCGTAGCTACCATAATATCAACAAATATAATGTTCGTCGTTGATCTAGATCTCGAATCCTTCCTGGACCATTGATTGTTCTTAATCAAAACTCAATACAAATCGTGGGCCACCACAGAACCTGACCTCTATCGACGTCAGGATGTCGGGACTTTTTACAACCTCCAACACCAAAACTCGTTGATGGCCATGGTCCGTTGCGATGAGGAGCATCAATATTCGGATTTGAAGATTTAATCTCAATTGTCCAACCTTTCCTATATGAGCCACGCTGGAACTGCGTGTGGAACCACGTGAATGAGTAAACGGATGCCACGTATTTCATGTCACCGAGCCACAGGGTCTTGGACCTCCTTGTGTTAAACTCCTTGTACCTTGATTATACGTGTTAATCCTATATCGTTGATCTTCTACTCTAATCAACGGTTAGATCTTAATCTTGTGGGTCCCCTTTTTAATACTTCGACGATATTGATTAGAGCTTGATCAATATCGATCCTATCGTGATCGACGATGGATAATTATCCTCCTTATAATTATTCTCCTCACCATTCCCTTTATTCCATGTGTGTCATACCTTGGGACTTTGGGATTTCGGGCCTATACAAGCAACAAGAAAACGTCGATGCACCGAAATGTTGTGGACTGTTGATCTAATCCTCTCGATTTGATCCTAACGTGAATACATAGAGATTTAGACATAGTTTTGGTTCATATATGGAACCCCTTTGTGTGTGATCCCTTCGTCTGCAGTCACAAACCAATTCACCACTTACATGCAACCACAATTATCCAACAATTTACCCTTAGAATTCAGAAAGTTGTACGAAGGCATAATTCTCATAAACAATCTTTTATTCAGCATATGAAGGAATATGATTACAACAAGAAGCTCAATTCCTTATGGCTTCTTGCACACTTGATGCATTCACTATGTACTCATCTCACACACTCACACCCCCTCTGGTCTCGCCTATCAAACCTTTAATACTTTAAGGACCATATCGATCCAATCCACAAAGATAGGGTCGAATTTGACCAAAAATACACAAAAAATCTATTTAGCCTATAACAACCCAATTCTAATCCTAAAAGATAGGATCAAATCCAAACATAATTCCTAATTTATCTAACTCTTCCACCTCCTATTACATTCATGGAACTATATTTTTCTCAAACACATAGACTATTACAAAATAATTAAAAACAATTACAATGAGGAAATTGACTTCCTCTCAGAAAGTTCCTAAGACCTTAGAGGTCTAATACTAGATTGTTGTAGAAGATGCTACTGCATCATCCATGCACTTGTCCACGACTATTATATTATCTAAACTATTATGATCATCCAAATTATTTGAATAATGAAAATTTAATGATAATGGGTACCTTAACAAAGAAAAAAAACAATCTCCAAATATGGTTAATAATACCTTGGATGTTGAACCAAATTTGATATAGTTGGGCACAATCTATGGCCTCTAGTACTTATGTTTAGCTTGAGGTACTATCTTGACAAATTATAGTATATTTTATAAGAGGTCTCCCACTAACTACTTAATGATAACATGAGGCCTTCCATTTCTTATGATGGATTCTATGGGTTGGTTAGTTTTTCTTATGTTACCTCTTATCCAGGTCTTAATGTGTGAATTTGATTTTCCTTTTTTGATGTTTAAGGTTTAGGTAAGGTTACTTGACTACTTTATTGAGATCATTATTTGGCCTCATCTATCCTACATGGGTTATTTCCTTATACAATCTTAATCTACTTAGATCAACCTAAGTATATGTTATTGATATGGTCTTTTGGTTAGTTATAGATGTCTTTGGGAGGTCTCCAACATTCTCATATTCATTTGAGGGTGCACATAAGGGCTTTCTAGGTCAACCTTAATATTCCTTTTTTTATGATGTGATTTTTTAAATAAATAAAAAGTTGTATGGTCGACCTATGACTATCACCTATGCATTTTCCTAACCTGCAACCCAGAGACCTTGTTGTGGGTGAAAACCTTGTGACTTTCCTAGAAAACCCATGCTTCATTGGTCAAACTTGCAAACAAGTATTATAAAAGTGTGGATGTCTAGTTCTCATTCTTTAATGCAATCAAACTTTGTTGGATTTTCCATCAAAAGCTAATTCATAACTTCATTCTGAAGTTCTTCGGCTACTGGACTAGTCTCCATCAAATCTCTTCTAGTAGAGACTTTCCCTCACATTTTATTCTATCTAACATTTTGCTCCTTTCCTCCTATCGAATTCATTAGTTTAGATATGGGATTTCTTGCCTAACATTTTCTTGGATCTTATTCAATCTCACCCCAAGGGAAATACCATCACACTAGTTTCAAGGACAACATCTTACAACTATGGGTACACTTGATTTATCGTATTGTGTAATCCTTCCTTGTTATTTTCTTGATAATTCTTATCTTGTATAAACATTGCTTTGCTTTTGAGGTGGTTTTTCAAGTGTTTCACAAGAGGATCTTACCATCTTAGACTGTAGTGGGAGACTGGGCTCTTCAATAAGTGGTCTAGGCCTTCTTTAGCCTATGTAGTTTCCATCACTTCTCCCCTTTCACTTTGGTTTTGCTTCTTTATGTTTTCTTAGCTGCAACACATAGTTTAATTAGAGGGTAAATCTTATTTTTTCTAGTTGTATCTTCCTTTCTAGATGTTATAAAGAATATGGAGACCTAATAAAAGTACCTCATAAAATAAAGTGTGTTGATATTATTCAAATAAAAAACAATATAAGTTATGTTTGGAATTGATTGAAATAGATTATGAACATGTATTTCATCATGCATATATGTCATCTATAACATTTTCATAAATTACAAATATATTTTCATTACTTCTTTTTCATTTATAATTTCATTCCCATTCAATGCCCATGTTTAAAGAATTTAGTAACAAATCATATTGAGGAATTTGATAAACAATGTATAGTTTGAATGTTACGGGCAACAAGCAAAGGAAGGACTATTTAGGGTTTTTCTTCTATGTTTTCCTTATTTCCTTTCATATTCCCTTAGCGTGCTTGAGTGCTTGGTGAGTTCAAAGCCATTGTTAAATTATTTCGAAAGAAAAACAGTATTTCATTATTAAAACACTGCAACTTTTATATATATACTAATTGGGTCATTGATGCAATATAGATGAGTTTCTTCAGTCATGGCAGCAATCGTTCTAGTAACAGGGGTAACAGAGGAAACAAAGGTAGAATTCTTAATGCAATTGGACAAAGAGGTATGTTATCCCCATTTTGCAGGGTAACTAAGGAGATCATATCTCGAGGCCCTTAGGTTGCATATCTGGAGTGTCGAGAAACTACATCACCAACAATATCCACTTGCATAGATGGACACCCTTCTCACCAACACAGAGGTCAGGATTTTCATATGGCATCCACCACACTAGTTGGCTTCTGAGAGATAATGGGCATTTATCCATGAGGTACAATTTAGGTATTATGGTGAGCGTCATTTCAATATTTGAGGCATTTGATTATGTTGTATCTTAGACTGCTTTAGATTTCATGACATATGCTTGGACATTATGCATTTTTTCATGTTTCACCTTGTTGGTTGACATTGTGCCCTAGTAAGTGGTCTTTCCTCGGGATGGGTTTGATACTAGGAACTCCCTTGAAGATCCATTGTATTGTTCTCGATCATACTTACCACTTTTCATCACTTAAAACCCCCCATTTCCTTATCTCTTGGGATTTTAGGGTGTATTGACCCAAGAAGGGGTTGTCCCTCATTCTATGGGAAGAAGGGAATGAAGGCCCAGAGGGATTCTTGTTGGGTAAAAGATACAATTTTATTTATAAACCTTCCAGATGCTTCACCCAAGGATCACTCAAGAAAGCAATGAAATGCTTATATGTGAGAAAAGGGGGACCCACAAGAATAATGATTATGAATGATTAAAGGGTTAGTTGGAGGATAGGAGGTCTCATCACGAGTCGACCTATCATGATCGTGGATATCTAGTGGTATGACATTACCATCATCTGGTGACCAAGCCAGGTTAATGGCTTTCGATTGCATGGCTGAGAGAAAGGGGGTCTCATCACGAGCCAGACTTCTCATTTCCACTAGGTATTTGTGAGTGACATTGTCATTATCTGGACACCACACTGGGACAATGGCCTTCAAGTTGTCCTTAAATTGTGAAAGAAACAAAGAATGGAAAAATAATGGGTTTGGAAAATTTTCATTGCAAACGAAGGTACCACACACCCTCTACAAAGGCACCCATGAATGAGACACTACAACCCCTTATATGTCATGAACCCCATGCCCATTAAGTCTTGATCTTTGACCACTTCATCCACTTTACATGGCTTAGAGAGGGATCACTTGGGAAACACGCCTTGACCTAGGAAAGATCTACCCAATAAGACACCTCTTCAACCCTCCCATATACAAGCTTGGCAAGTCGCATAATATCTTTGAGCACTTACTTGTATGACATGGTAATCTTTGATGCACATCCTTAGGTGGCTCATTTATTGGTTTGATTTACTCATCATGATATTTTTACTTGAGATCCTTGGAGGGTGTGCTTATTTGTCTTTAAAGGACCTAGTTGGTGGACAGTTTTGGAGGAACAAGCCTAGCTTGGGATTCCATGGGGCTTGAATCCCATAGGTGGATACCAAGGGCCCACATGTCGGATGAGAGAAATGAACCTTTAGAGTCCTAGAAGACATTGTGGATGACATAACCTAGCCCTAGAAGACTTTGTGTAAAAGTAAATTTTAAGTGAATTTTTTAATATTATTTGCGTAAAGGGCCAAGATTAGGGTTGTTGACCCCTAGTCTTTTGGTTTACCTTAAAATTATGTGGAAAAATTATTTTGGAGACATTTTGTATAATAGAGATCATAAGATCTCATTTGAAAACATAACTCTCCCATTTGGAGAAGTATTGGACTGAAATTTTTGCTATCTTTGGCTAGTTCTCTCTCTTGTGCTCTTGTTTATGGCTATATCTTTGGTTGTTGGTTGATGGAAGTGATGTGCTAGCCTTGGAAGGCTATTCTCTTTCTATTGTGGTGGTTTGTCTTATCTTTCTCCTTGAATTGGTAAGGCGTTTTTACATTGTGTTATCATTTGTTATTCAATTCAAGGTTATTTGCTAGAGCTAGGTAGGAAGTATAAGGGCATACACCCCCACCTTAGTCTCCATCATTTTATGCTTACATGTTATTGGTTTAACAAGGTTTTTCTAAGAGAAGTATAAGGGCATACACCCTCTTAGCCTAAACCCTATCTAGAGATACTTTCCTTGGGGAGTAAGAGGATTTACACCCCCAAGAAGGTAGTACCTCTAGATATTTCTTTGCTTGACTCCATTAACCCAATTATTGAAGGCAATAGTCATTTACTTGTTGCATTGGAGAAATAAATTGTTGCCTCGGTAAACGTGAAAATTTTAAGTTTTAAAGTTGTCTCTTTGGGAAAGTGTTCCTTGAGCCTTTGGCTCCCTTGCCTTTAAAAAACTAACCTTCTTGTTGCTATTAAAAAACTAACCTACAACCATTAGGGCTGCATAAAACTAACCCTCTAATGCTTAATAACTCCTAAACTAACCCTAGGATTTAGCCCTAACTTTGCCCTAACTCTCTAATAACCCTAGCGCACCTATTGGGCTAGTTAGAGGTGGTTTCTAGTGGCTGATTTTTCTGTTGTTAAGCTTGGTTTGCTACAGCTATAATGCTGATAATATCTCTACAATTAGCTTTTTGGTTTGGCCTTGCTTTTATGCTAAAGTATTGCTTATTCATTGTTGGGTTAAGCTAGCTTTCACTAGTTTATATCTTGCTTATTCATTCATATCTTTAGCACTTATATTGTAGCCTTTATTATCCTCTATGTGCTGATATATATCTTTTACTTCTACTGCAAATTAGGGACAACAAGCTTAACTTTCTTGTCCAACTAACATATTACAAGAATCCTTGCTTTTCACTGTGTCTTAGGCAGGTACCTTACTCTCAGTGAGTCACTCAACTCTTTTTGATACCCGTAAACCTTCCCAACACTCATTCCTAAGCTCTTCATACCACTTAGAATTGACCTCTAGGGACATCCATTCATAATTATCATTTTCTGTCTCATTTCCCCCTAGGGTCATCGAGATTCCCCCCTTGAGGTGACTACCTCACCTCTAAAGTGACGATGACACATGCCTAAGGTGACAATGGGTAAGTTCCCTCCTGTTGTTTCCAATTGGTGGTTGGGTTAGGCTTTTCCCAACCTACAACTTGTGCGATAACAAGGTAGAAACAAAAGAATGAGATTCTCCATCCATTTTGATGCCAATTTGGAGAAATTCAATTAGTTGGTTCAAACCAGCTATTTGAACCTCGTTGGCCACCCTGCATTCCAACCTCCTCAAGCACCTATTACTCCTCCTATGCAGCCACACCCAAGCATAGTCGACTTTTAGGAGGCACTTCATATGCCACCATCCAATGACGGCTAGGAAAATGTGCCTGCTAACCCTCTCTTTGGTGTATTTCATTGGCCCAATATGTCATTGCCACCTCCTCCTCCTCTACAGCCTGCTCAACATGTTTCTCCTACAGCCTCCCATGCACACTCATTCCAACTGCCCATAAATCATAAAACAATAGCCCTCGAACCTCAACAAGATAGAGGAAAATGTCCTGCCAGTTTTGTTAGTTTGATTCATCTGAGACTTTTTCTTATACAACCAAGACTCTCCCTACCAAGATTGAAGATGTTAGAAGGAAAATTTCATTTGATGGCATGCACCCAGAGATGTCAAAAGTGGAAGAAAAGAAATTTGTTGATGTGGATTTACTTAAGCATAGGGCTGCACTGTCAGAAGGAAGTAGACAAAGGGAGTCTGCTTCAAATACAAAATATTGTTTTTGACTTTGTTTTTATTATGTGATGACACTTTCAATTTGACATTCGAGGCATATATTTTTGGGACAACATACATGATATTATTTTTTTTGAAAAACTTTTATTGGTTGTTTTTTTATATATATTCTTCTGATGATATGTGCATGATATTTGAGTAAAATATGGAGAAACAAGGGGAATGGTGAAAATAAAACAAATAAAGACATATAGGGGCCCCGCCTATTAATTAGTATTTACCCTTATCATTAATAAAGTTGTCCTATATAAACTAAAGTTGTTTAACTTTATTAACAAAAGGTAGTTAAACCACTTGAACTACTTTTTGAAGAATAAAAGGAGTAGAGCAAGGACAAAGAGTAACCTGAGAAAATAGAGAGAGATACGTCTGATGAGGTTTTCTCTTGCCTCAAGTGAGAATACTTATCCATTCATTCATTTATGAGTTTCTTGAGAGCTAACTTATCTTGTTGATAGTAGGGTTACTCTGAAGGTGGAAAAATAAAGGACTATGAAGCATAGACTTGTGACATGCTCCAAAGGTCATTCATTCATCATGATAGTCTGTTTAGTCTTAATTAGAAGTTATGAATTAAGTTTTAGTGTTCATTGATGCTACTTTGCAGAATCAAGACTATGATGTGCTTGTAGCTTGGATAGATCTAGTTTATTTCCAGTCTTAGTCTTCTTCTTTGAGACACCAATTATATTTGTATGATTTAAAATTACATCTTAAACTTCTAAGTCTAATTCTGGTCCAAACCCTCATAGGGGTTTGTAAAGAGAGTCTTGGTTGTAACTCAAAAAAGGTTTTAATAAAATCATAAGACGATTTCTTCTCATTCTCGAGACATATTGTGCACTGAATTTTTAGATGTATGTTATCTTGTTTTCATTTACTCAACTAATATAAATTTCACTTGCAAGCTCTTTTTCTATCTTTTAAATTTATTTTACAACAAAGCATACAAATTACATAATAGCATCAGGCCCAAGAACTTATTTCTTGAGGGTTGATTGATATTTTTTGATAGGTTATCAGCCAAGGGTGATAATCCCACCTATCTCACCTAGCCTAGTGAGATTCGAAAATGCTTGAGTGAGGATATAGTCATTCCTTGCCTCAACATTTATTTGGCGACTATATTGGGGAGTATCTTTTTACTCTCTAGTTCTTTTTTATTATTATTATTATTATTTTGATTAATGGATTTGCATGCCCCACAGCAGCCTAATTTGAGGCTTCATGATCAAAGAAGTATTACATCATGCATTTTTTAATTTATTCTTGAAATTGCTCGTACCCACGAAGAACTTGAACGCTCTTGGGAGACTATAGCATGTGATATTGAAATTCAATAACAAAGAGAAGCCCTTCAAAGGAAAGCTCAAAATAGGCCTCCTCAATAAATTGTTGTCTTATGACCATCTAGTCTCGTCTGTCAAGACAGATAAAAGGCCAACTTACTGAATTCGATCCTTTCTTTGAAATAGGAAGGATAAAAGAAGTCTTAAAGAATCTTCAACCAAGGCTTAGAAGATCTTTTTCGGATTCTGAATCTAAAGTAACAAGTATTTCAATATCTTTTCCTACCAGGCAATCCACAATGACTTCTTCTAGTGGTTCCAGTGGCACAAGTGGAGCTACTTCATCACAAGCTTCAACTTCTTCTCTAATCGGAAGCATGTATTATCACTATAATCATATACATTCAACTACAAATCCTACTAAAATTATCAAACAATATAGTTTGTTTAAATTCGAGGAGGATGCAAA
>JASDQU010881105.1:20284-34123 GCA_032191745.1 Picea mariana
AGTTCAGAATTTTCACTTCATTGCTCCACTATTAGTGAGGTCCTAGCTATCTAGATTTCATCAACTATCTCTGATTGAAAATTGGGAGATTGTCAGGGATACCTAATCCTTTTAATGAGCCTTTACTATCCTTTATTTTGGTAGCGATCCCGGGGCATGACCCTACATTTTTGAACTGACGTATATCTTGTGTTGGCAGGCTCTTGGTTAGTTGGTGGGTCGATCGGTATGGCTCATGAGGTCAACGCCCTCATGGGCGCAACTGATGAGGAGGTGTGGGAGCAGGAGGGTCTTTTCAATTCAGTAAATGAACTGTGCAAGTTAAAAGGTGGTAGGTGCATTCTTAATGACCCTTATTTACCCTCTATAGAAACTACGCATAACACTTCTTCCCCTTATTTTCCAGAGGTGACTACGACATGTTCTCCTTGTGTTAGCCGAGATCTGTTGTAGAATAGATCGTTAGTTGGTCAGAATAGTATGGTTTCGCCACACTTTTTTGTAGGGGGGATTAACACTATTTTTGAACAGTCAAGGGAAGGTGTACAAGTGGAGTTTACCCGAGTGTTGAATAATCCAAAGCCATCGAGTTATCAGCTGGGTAATCTACGGGTGAAGGAAGCACAGCATAAGAAATGTGCTCGGGTCTGGAAACCAAAGAAGTTGAAACGTTGTTTGGTTATAGGGATGGATGTGGGGTTGGAGGAGACCTGAAAACTCTCCTTCCTTGCGTTGGTCAGGAGGTTTTCATATAAGACCAGGAGTAATCTATCATTCAATGAGTGGATGCATATTACTTGGGTTCCACTCATTCGATACTCACTGGAGTTGCTGACCCTCCCACATAGGTGGTTTGGACTGGTTTTCAGAAGTCCGGAGGATGTTGATGTCATTTTGAACCGATTTTGGGAATTTGAGGGTGGTAGCATAATGTTGGAGCGGTGGAGAATGCGTTTTGACCATGCTACAAAATACTGCATCTTCCACCATGTTTGGGTCTTTCTCCCTGGTTTTTCGCTCCAACTCTAGAACAAAAAAGCCCTGGAAGCAATTGGGAATCTGCTAGGATGGTTCCTAAAGGTTGATGAAGCAGGTTTTCTTTCACCGCATAAGTGCATGATGAGAGTCATTATTGAGCTGGATATTCAAGCTAGTCTTATGGAATCGCTAGAGTAGGAGTGGCATGGTTAGGTTACAGTGCAACGTTTGGACTATTTGGGTTTACCTTTCCACTGCTCTACTTGCAGACAAACGGGTCACCTTCGCAAAGACTGTCTTAACTCGATAGGTGTCTCTGAGCCGAAGGGATCTTTGGAAACCTCCACAAAATATTTATATATGAGCGATTTGGAGTCCGAAGAGCTGGGCGTCTTAGTTGTAGGGAGCGTCGAATATTCTCTGGGACCTTTTACAGATACCTTCATAGGTAAGTTAAAATCTTATTTCCCTACTTTGTACTTTACACTTTCTTCTTGAGAATGAGAATTTTTGGACAACTCTTTCTCGTCGCCCCATGTGCTTTCTCAAGAAGTGGCCTCGGGAACCATGGGCACGACTGAACTCAAGGGTTCCCCTTCTGTCTCTAATAGGATTCCACTTAGCCCGACTCCTGTAGATATCTTTGTATCCTTACTTGAAGACCCTACATTAACGACCTCATTGGATAGGTCTATTTTTGTTTCATAGACCCTCATTCAACTAGTGATGGAACCGTTTCTGGAAAACGTGATTAATTCCTTGGTTTTGACTTATAGGGAGACCAAAAGTCTTATTCCTTTACAAACTTGTTTGGGCTTGGAAGCCTTTCAGGGTAAGGTGGCTAGTGGAAAAATTCTGGATTTGACCAGTGTAGGGGAAGGCTTGGGGAAGGACCTAGCTTGGTTATGGGGATTGGGTTTGGAGGTTTCACCAATCAAAACTCGGAGTGCCCGAAAGAAGCTAGGGAAAACTTCTTATGTTGCTTATCAACTTTTAGTTTATACACATGATATGGGGGAGCTTAGAGGCATGAAATCCTTTGCAAGGGATAAATCATTATCCTCCTCTCCCTAAACATCAGAGGGGTGGGAGGCCCCATAAAATTTCCTTCCATGCGTAAACTCCTTTTTATTTCAAAGCCAAACATTATCTTTCTCCAAGAGACCTTAGTAGCCAACGAGAAGGCTAGAAAATTTATGAAGATTTTATGTCCTAACCGAATGATCTGTGCAGTCAGTTTTGTAGGGAATTCGAGTGGACTTCTGGTGGCTTGGAATCCAACTTTGTTTGAGTTTCAACCTTTCCTAAGTGTTGGTGGGATATTATTGACAGGTATCCATCTTCCTGAAAAAAAAAAAGGATCTGTTTTTTAAATGTTTATGTCATGTGCATTGGGTGCAAACAGTTTTCAGAACATGTGGAAGCAAAAGGCTTGATAGCTCAGGGTGATCTCATTCTAGCAGGGGACTTGAACTTCACTACTAGTTTAGATGAAGTGTGGGGTGCAGCGGCTTTATCAAATCCACTGGAAGTTTTTTTCATAGAGCTCTTTTCAGATAATCATCTGGTTGATATTGTGTCTGCGAATGTGTTTCCAACATGGTGAAATGGTATACGTGGGGTGGACGAGATACAAAAGACATTAGATAGAGTGTATGTCTCAGATGCCACTCTAATTGCATCATCCATATATAGACCGTGGGTGGAATTCCCTTTTATCTCCGACCATGCACCTGTGCCATTTCAATTGGATTTCGGTTACATGCCTGTAGCTTATCTGTTTAAATTTAATCCAACTTGTTTAAAAGATGAGTCTTTTGATGATTTAGTTCGGCCAGCGTGGAGCACTCATCAGGGTTCTGAGCAGGAGGGAGCACAAAGGAGTCTGGTCAGAAAGATTAATAAGCTAAAATCTCGAGTGAAGATTTGGATATCTGAAAGAAAACAAAAGGAACAACGAGATTTTGAAAACACAGAAGCGAAGATTGCCTTTCTTATCAAACCAAATTTAAATGATGATCACAGTTATGATCCTGGCTCACGACTAAAATTACTTGAAACTGAATGGAACAAATTACTTCTAGCAGAGGAGGAATGCTAGCGTCAAAAGAGTAGGGCCTCGTGGGTTCAATGCGGGGACAAAAATACAATTTTTTTTTATCATTTTTCCAGTTATAGAAGAAATAAGAAACATTTGTGGGAGGTAAAGGATGAGTTTGATCATGTTCAATATGGTTAGGAGGATATAAAGGCTGAAGCGTTGAGATTCTTCAGCTCGTTCTATCAAGACATGGGGAAAAATGTGATCGAGGACCAGATTGAATCAATGTGAATTTTCCCTAGAATGGTTTCCAATGAGGAAGTTCATTTACTTGAGAAGCCTTGTTCTTCTGAGGAAGTTTTAGATGTTCTAAAGGATTTCACCAAATAAAAAAGTCCTAGTCCCGACGAGTAGACTGTTGAGTTATTTTTACATTACTATGATTTGGTTGCAAAATATATGCTGGAGGCTGTCAAGGAATCTCATCTCTCTGGAGAGGTTAATAAAGAATTGAACTCGACTTTTATTTCCCTTATTCCAAAATTCAATGGACCTGCAACTTTTAGGGATTTTCGGTCGATTGCGCTATGCAATATCTGCTACAAGATTATAGCGAAAATTATTGCAAAGTGGATCAGACCTATTATGTCCCGTACTCTATCAGAGGAGAAATTCAAGTTTTCAAAAGGAAGGCAAATTATTGATGCCATTGGAATAGCACAGGAGTGCCTTCACAACATCAAAGAAAAAAAATTACAAGCTTTAATTCTTAAGATTAACTTAAAGAAAGCTTATGCTTGTATAAGATGGGATTTTCTCCAGTTGACTTTACTTCAATGTGGTTTCAGTTTGACTGCGACTAAGTGGATCATGGGATGCGTCACTTCAACAACTTTCACTATTTTAATTAATGGTGAGATGAAAAATTTCTTCAATAGTGGCAGAGGGCTTAGACAAGGATGCCCACTGTCGGCTTTGCTATTCATTCTAGTGATGGAAGGTTTGAATCTGGCTCTCAAAAGAAGCCAAGTTGAAGGTACATTGACTGGTATAAAGGTTTCAAGGTTAATCAGGATCCTCCACCTTCTTTTCTTCGATGGCATTCTTATAATGTCAAAAGCCTCTATTGCTAAATGGATGGAGATAAAAAGGGTACTGACTGTTTTTTGTAGTGCTACAAGACTCTTGATAAATGCATAGTAAACATCTTTCCTCCATTATAGAGTCCAACAACATGTTCTGGATACTTTAAAAGATTCTTTTCTTTTCAATTTTTATGATCTTACTGAAGGCTTCAGGTATCTTGGCTATTTTTTAAAAATTGACAGGTTCAAAGTGGAGGATTGGCACTGGCTTATCGCAAAATTTGAAAAGCGGATAATCCATTGGTGCAATAGATGGCTATCTATTGGTGGTCATTTAGTTCTGGTCAAGGTTGTATCAAAAATCCAACCAGTCTACTGGATAGCATTGGCTAATCTTTCGTCCTCTGTGCTAAATAGAATTCCTCAAGTGGTCTTTAGTTTTATTTTCTCTGGAAGTAAACAAAAGAAGAGCTATCATCTGTGCAAATGGTAGCGCATTGCACGACCAAGAATTCATGGGGGTTGGGGTCTTAGAAATATTTTCAGCTTCAATAGAGCCATGGCGGCAAATACTCTTTGGAGGGCATTGATGTTTGAAGGCTTGTGGCACCAAGTCTTAAAAGATAAATATTTTCCCTTTGTATCTGTTGCAATATGGCTTCAAATGGTTCCTATGATGGGGGAAAAAGGTTCACAGTAATGGAAATATCTACTTAAATCTCTGCACATACTCCTACACTGGATAGCCTGGTGCCCGGGGACGGGTGAATCCATTCTTATTGGCAAAGACCAAATTCTAGGTATGGGGGATGCAACCATCATGTCTGATGGTTTGATCTCAACTCTAAATCAGAAAGGGGTGCATTACTTATATCAGGCCAGTTGTGAGCTTCGACCAAGAATGATTTGTTCAAATTGGTTCACAAGTGATGAATTGGAATTGGAGGGACAAGCAAGTCTTGAATGGCATACTTTTCGATGCGCACTAATAAATTCTGGTGTTCAACTGCAAGCGAAGCCGAATGAACTTAAATGGATGGGAGGCAACTCATCGGGACATATAACAGTAAAAAATGTTTATGAGGCCACTGAATAAAAGATATGGAATTTTTTGATTGGAGGTTGGAGGAAGAATCTGTGGTCTTGGGAGTGTCCATTGAAAATAAAGATTTTTATTTGGCTGATTGCAGAGAACAAAAATTTCACTTGGGAGAACTTACAACTCAGAGGTTTTAAAGGACCGAGTTATTGCTATTTTTGTAGGAATAACAAGGAAAATGCCTTACATTTGTTTGTAGAGTGCTCTTTCTCGATTGCTGCCTGGAATAAGATAAAATCGACCTTAAAATATTTTAGAGTGTGGGATGGAAACATTGTAGCGAAATGCTTTAAAAATTGGAAGGTACAAAATAATTTATATCCTACTTTGTCGGCCTACATTTTCTGGTATATATGGTTGGAAAGGAATTTTGCAATTTTCGAAGATGGATTTCCCTCTATTCAGAAGGTGGCGTTCAAGTATTTAAATGCAATGGGAGATTACAAAATTCATTTAAAAACTTCAGCTTCGAGGAATTCTCTTTCTTTGTCTGCAGATGGTGGCATTGTTGGTTGGTTTGATGGGGCTGCTCAAAACTCTAGTCAAAACAGTGGGGCTGGAGGGGTTATAAGGATCAACGAACACCGATATTATAAATGGATCTTCAACTGTGGACCTGACATTAATACTAGAGCTAAGATTTTGGGAGCATGGGCCCTTCTGACATTGGCTTCTCGGCTTTCAATCTCGGAGTTACATGTCCAGGGGGATTCAAAGATTGTCATTGAATGGCTGCGGGAAAAGGGTCGCTTTCAAGTGGTTTCTCTGGATTGTTGGAAGGACAAAATCTTAGAAATCATCAAGCTTTTTCAAAAACTCTCCTTCACACATTTGTACAGAGAAGAAAACAAAGAGACGGACAGCCTTTCAAAACAAGTGCTCCAAAAGGATCCCAGGAAAATAGTCTACTATCTTTGTGAAGAGGATCTTTGTGAAGAGGATCATGAGGGTCCTCATTTGTTTTTAGATCTATTTTAGAAGTAGTGGAGTTGAGGCACGGATCATCAACATAATGTTTTTTGGGAGTCAAGTTGACGGTTTTATTGAGGCTTATGTATTTTGGTTTTGTTTGATTTGCTTTTTTTCTGGATCGAAGTCCATGAAATCCATGCTGGTTTTTTTTTTTAAGTCATGTTTCTAGCTGTGGAGATTAGACTATACAATAGATGTTTTCGGCATTGGATGTTGGTTATCTTGTTTATGAAGAGTTTATATTTAATATAAATATAAAGCGAATTTTTTTTGGAAAAAAAATAAAAAATCTCGTCCAATATATAAATAAAGAGATCTATAAATTGAAAACAATTATATGCCATTCACTTATGATGCGCTCATTGAAAGAATATGCAAGCATGAAGAATATACACGCAGAAATCGAAGGGCTTAATACTATCATCTAACTATTCACGAAATGTATATATATTACAATGGTTTTACAGTCCTGCATAAAAGCATGCAGACTCAACTACGAAAATAGAATAAAGCTCTAATTTGGAAAACGCAGAAAAGCTGCATTTACATTGAGTAATTACTATTTCTAACACTCATAAAGAGTTATGTTATGATATCWTTCGGTTGCCCTTTCCAACTTAGAGGTTATGCTAGTGCATTGGTTTTTAAATTTTTTTAAATTTTGCTAGTACAATGTTAGGTGTCTCACAATAATTCAAAGAGAAATATCGTGTACGTAAA
The DNA here is from genome assembly GCA_032191745.1 of Picea mariana. Lineage (NCBI taxonomy): Eukaryota > Viridiplantae > Streptophyta > Pinopsida > Pinales > Pinaceae > Picea > Picea mariana. The sequence goes on from JASDQU010881105.1 coordinate 27,180, forward strand.
TGTGTTATAATGCACTCATGTGCATAACGTGTGCATGTGTTGGTCGTAAAGAGGAAGAGGGAATCGAACCTTATCCCTATCTTATGATTCTCGCCCTGATAATCTGCATCTAATTAATTATTAATAAAGGTAAGACGGGTTGATGGCTTGATTAATTATTAATAAAGGTGAGACGGGTTGATGGACTGATCAATCTACTTTTAGTCTGGCTTGAGTAAGACTGATCAAACGCTGAAACGCAGTGGTGGTAGTTTTCGACGAAGGAATCCTTCTTTTCGGCGGTACAAAGAAAAGTAATGATAGACAGACTYGGTGGAGGAAGGAATATCTCTTTATCAGAAGTTTCGATTGTGCTCCACCAAAAGCTGAAGCTGTTAGTGGTGGAGCTCTTCCATGAATAAATCTCTTTGATGTTACAAAGAAACGTATTGAGAGAAACAGGAGCGAGAGAGGAATCTTCTTTATAAAGGTTGTCCCATGCGTATTGGGTTCCACCTTTCACCGACTATCATCATATGTGCATATCGTGCCCACAGCTGGCGCTCATTGCTCACCATATATCAATTCACTTGAAGGGACCCCAAAATTTAGAGCCTGTGAACTTCCTGAACTTACCGATTTATCCATTTCTGGATCATCATCTTCTTACTGTTATTGTTATTATCTGTATCTTTTATCAACTGTAGACATGCAGACATCTACTACCGCTTATCCCACAGCCCTCCCCTCCACATCAACGAAGTACCCCTCATACGATGTGTTTATCAATCATCGCGGCCCAGACCTAAAAAACACCTTCGCTAGCCATCTTTACCATCGCCTTCTTCGAGATGGATTGCAACCTTTCCTCGACAGGGAGGTATTGGAGAAGGGAGAGTTGTTAGCTCCTCAAATCGAAAGCGCCATCAGAACCGCCTCCTTCCATATTACTATTTTCTCTCCCACATATGCAGATTCAAGATGGTGTCTGGATGAGCTTGTCTCTATTTTGAAGTCTGGAGCCACAATTATTCCCGTCTTTTATAATGTGAAGCCTTCGGAGCTTCGATGGACGGGACGGTATGCCCAGTCCCTGAGTATTCATGAACAGAAAGGCAGATACGACCGCCAAACACTTGATAGTTGGAGAAAAGCCCTCCACGATGTGTCGTCCATAATCGGTTTCGAACTCGAGACCTACAATGGGTTGGAACTGATCTTAAATCTCTTTGTCCGTTTTATTAATAAAACTTATATTGATATACACCTAATGTTTTGTTTGTTTTGTTGTGAATTTACAGTGACGAGGGCAAGCTGTTGGATAGCGTTGTGCAAAGCGTGCTTAAAAAACGCAGACAAGCAGCCCTGAATGTGGCCAAAACAACCTTGAATGTGGCCAGATATCCAACTGGCCTACAAGAAAAAGTAGAAGATTTTGAAAAAACTGTGTTATTGCAGAAGCAGAGAAGTGGCGAAGCTCAGGTCTTGGGGATTGTTGGCTTGGGTGGAGTGGGGAAGACAACGCTAGCCAAAGAACTCTTCAACAGGAGGAGTTGGGATTTCAATAAATCCTGCTTCTTATTTGATTGCAGAGAGACTGCACGTCAAAGCTCTATATGTTCATTGCAATGCAAACTTCTTATGGGTCTGACTCAGAGGAATGAGCAAATAGATAACGTTGGCGAAGGCATAGAAATACTAAGAAGGTATCTTTCATCTTCACATGCTCTAGTAGTTTTAGATGATGTAGATCACGTGCAACAGTTAGATGCACTTTTGCCAATAAAGGATGTCCTTCATTCAGATAGCTTAATATTGGTTACATCTAGATACAAGGCTGTCCTCGCAAGCTCAGGGATAGCAGAGTCGTCAATCTATAAGTTAACAGGCCTCGATGAACAATACTCTCAGCAGCTCTTCTGCTCGTATGCTTTCTTGCAGCCTCATCCACCGCTAGGATTCGAATATCTTGTAGATGAGTTTTGTAGGGCCTGCGGTGGATTGCCCCTATCTTTGAAGGTCTTTGGCGGGCTTCTTTGTCAAAAGAATGACAAATCTTATTGGGGACGTCAATTGGATAAACTTCGCCAAATTAAACTTCCCGATCAGATCCAGGAGAGCCTTAAAATAAGTTACGATGCATTAAATGGAGAGGAAAAGCAAATATTCTTAGACATTGCTTGTTATTTTATTGGAGAAGACAGGGATTTGGCTATTAGAATATGGGACGGATCAGGCTGGGATGGTTTGGTGGGGCTTTTAGATCTAGAAAGTAAATGCCTTGTGGAGCTTGACATAGAAAATAATACGATAAAAATGCATGACCATCTCAGAGATTTGGGACGAAGTATCGCGGATCAGGAAGATTCTTTGGGTCGTCTTTGGCGAACTACTGACGACATTCATGATTTGTGGCAGCAATCGCGTGTAAGTCCTTGAATCATTCTAACATTAACTTTGAAGTTTCTTTATTCAAAGGGCACAAAGAGAAAACTTGTTGCTCTGTTTTATTTATTTGTTCTTTGTTTGTAAAGAATCAGCAGGTAATAAGGGAGGTGCGCGGAATTAGGACGGTTCGTGGCCTCATTTATTTCTATCACATTCGAGAACCAGAATCAGATGAAGAATTATCATGGTTCAAAAATTGTTGTGATGAGGTGTTGGGAAACTGTCTGAGGAAGTTGATCGACACTACACCATATCGTTTCAGGAAGTTACAACTTGTTGCAACTGAAGATGATTATTTAGAAAGCATATTGACGAGGGTTGAGTCGCCAAATCTGATATGGCTACGCTGGAACAACTGTCCCTACTCTTGCCTACCTTCCTGGATTCCAATGAAGAATATAAGGGTTTTAGAAGTGGTAGGAACCAAATTGAAAAAACTGTGGCGAGCAGAATCTCAGGTTAGGGCTAGAGACAATTTTGTATTTATTCTCTTTTTTTAATTTGCGGCTATAATTTATGGTAGATTATTGTTTCTATTGATATACTAGCATAGGCTCTCGAACGGGTTTGAAGGATTTTGTAGATAAAAGTTATCCTATCTTTATTTTTCATATAGTTGAAAGATGAACATTGCGTGGCAGGCACCTCTGGAGTTGCGAGAGTTAAATGTTTATGCTCCTCTTTCAATGTTTCCAAAGTCCATTGGACAGATGAAGCACATCGAAAAGATTGTGGTGACTTGTATGCCAGATTTGATTCATCTCAAATATTTGCCAGAGGAATTTTGTCAATTGCCCTCACTCAAATACCTACACCTACTATGCCCAGATATGAAGTCGCTGCCTGATTCTTTCGGGTACTTAACAAACCTGCAACACCTCAATCTCTCACGCTGCCGGAGTTTGCAAGGGCTTCCAAATTCCTTCAGGAATTTAATTCGACTTAAATATCTGAATTTGGAATATTGCTCCGATTTGACCATGTCGGAGGAAACATTCGCAAATATCAGCACGCTTGAATATCTAAACCTTTCAGATTGTAAGAGTGTGCAAGTGTTGCCTCGCCAACTCGCACATCAACCGTCTCTGGAAATATTAAGTCTGTCGGAGACAAATTTAAAAGAATTGCCTCGGGATATTGGAAACCTAAGCAGTTTGGAAGAACTTTCTTTGGGAAACTCTTTGTTGGAAATGCTGCCATGTTCGCTGGGTCACCTGAGCAGCTTGAAGAAGCTGTGGGTGTGTGATTGCCCAGAATTGAAATCTTTGCCCGATTCGTTGGGACTGTTGACTCAGCTGTCAACGTTGTGGGTCGGAGGCTGTGGAATACAGTCCTTACCGCCAGAAGTCGCGAAGATGAACAATCTGGTAGAGTTAAGAGTGAGGGAGTGTCCATTACGGGAGCTGTTATTGAAAAATCAGGCTGAAGGAGAAGAAAAAACATTAGCAGATCCGACAGGGCGAAGAGAGTCTAATTTAGATTCCTCCGTTGCCAATGCTCAACAGCAATGCATGTACAGGCTGGGACACTTACAGCTATGGCAGACAGAAATATCACATATATCCTTTGGTGAAGGTGTCTGCCCCAACCTTAAACAGCTGGACATCAGATCTTGTGCTCATCTGGTGGATATTGGAGCATTGCCACCAACACTCATAAGGCTGAAATTGTATAAATGTCGTCGACTGAGTAAAATAGAAGGTATTTATAATCTTACAAAACTTCGAAAGCTAAACATCAGAAAGTGTACAGAAGTGGAGGATCTCCCAAGTCTTGAAAGGTTGACATCTCTGGAAAAGTTCTCGGCTGATGAATGTTCCAAGCTAAAAAGAATAAAGGGCTTGGGGAAGCTAGCAGCGCTTCGAATCCTTTATGTGTCTTCTTGCAAGGCACTAGAAAAGCTCACAGGTGTTGAAACTTTGAGGGGTTTAGAGAAGCTGAATGTTGTTAACTGTCGCCAACTACAGTGGGGTGAAGGAGTGGTGGAACAGTTGGGCCGACAATTAAAGTTCTTCGATTTGTAACTTTTTATAAAACGTCATGTTTATTATTCCAAATTCCTTTGTTTTTTTTTTGTTTTTTTAGGCTATAAATAATAATAATGATTTAATAGAGAAGTACATCATTAACCTAGAAGAATAGCTACAAAATCGTTAGTCCTTGTTCTTTTTTGAAGGTTGATAACATGGAATGAAGTGTTTTAATTGTTAGTGAACAAGGTAAAAAAAAAATTATGGCTCATGGAATTGGACAAGGTGATAGCATTCGAATTAGTTCGAATATGTTTATGTTTATCCTAATAATGTTTGTTCTTAGTAAAGAGGGTTGGGGAATGGTTTTTATAAAAAAATAAATGTGAAACCATTTTTGAGTTGGCAGAGGCAAAGAAACAACGAAATACACAGAAAATGACAATTCTATTGCACACTTGCTGAATTGTTACATTGTGTTTGATTTTATAGAGAGACAGGGAACTTCTGGAGCCTCCTGAAACAATTTGGAGTGTCGGTAGAATGTTCTGGAGTGTTCACGACAGGCGGTGGAAGAACAGTAACGGCGGTTGAGTAGAAGGTTTGGTAGGTAGAAATTAACATATGCCAACACTCCCCCCTAATTTCTACTACTAATTACATTAATATTTACAATGCCCAATGCTTCTCTTAAATACTCAAATTGGTCTTGTGCTAAAGCCTTTGTAAATATGTCTGCAAGTTGCTCATTTGATCTGCAATGTTGTAGGACGAGTTCTCCATTGTTGACAAGTTCTCAAATGNGGTTTTGGAAAAAATAAATGTGAAGCCATTTTTTTTATGTGTATTGCATAAAAGAGACTTTTGGTGTAACATGTCATTAAAGTTTGGAAACCTTTGTTATGTATCACACTTAAAAACAATTTTGGTGTGACCTGCTTTGGAATTTTTTGAATTTTTTTTTTTTTCATTTAATTTTTTTTTGTTGTGACACGTCTTGTGTCATGATCATTTTAAAATTTATGTGTGTCATTTTGTATCTCTAAAAATCGAGTGTAATGTGTTGTACCTATAAAAAAAATTGAGTGCAACACATTGTTTCCCTTAAAAATTTGGATGCGGTGTAATAAGTGTTGGGAATATAGTTCTTGTGAAATATTGAGTAATTCACCATTCATGAAAAATGTTTTATGTGCCTTGTAAAAACGTTGGTAGAAACCCATATTCTTAATATCACATGAAACAATTTTTTGGTGCAACATGTGTATCGCACGAAACATACTTTTTGGTGCGACGTGTCATTAAAGTTTGGAAACTTTTGTTATGTATCTCACTTCAAAACAATTTTGTTGTGGCATGCTTTGGGATCCTTTCTTGTATCATCTTATCAATCTCCAATTCTACCTCCTTTAGAGCTGACTGAGGTTTTGCCTTATATGAAGAGAGCCATTGTTTCGTAACTGCTTTAATATGCATAACATTATCCAACATCTATCTCATGAAGGAGGAAGGAGAGTTGGGCGTAAGATGAACCCACATCTTCAAGACCAAGTTTCTGTAGTCTTCTTCGAGAAGCCAGTTGTGATTAAATTAAAAATGGGTGGAAGGCTTCTCTCCCCCTGTGACCATTTGGAACATGACAAGAAGGTGATTAGAAATGCCACCAAATGTGACCCGTGACTTTTTGTTGAAATGACCTTCTATTAAAGCTTTTGACACCATAAAAGAGTCTATCTTTTTTGAGATGGTTGCATCACCCGCTCGAAAATTTCTCCACGTAGGAACCAACTTCACTAGTTCCACATCCACCAAACTATGTCTTTCAAAAAACAACGAGAAAAAGCCATTTTGATGGTCTTGTCTCACATTTTCCCCTAGACCTCCATTGGGGATATGGTTAGGTTTAAATCACCTCCCACTATAGTGAAAGGGTCTTCCAATACCTTATAATTTGAGAGACCTTCCTAGAAGAGGATTCGATCGATGTAAGGCTTGTAAATATTCAACACCAATAGTGTGATGTTGAGATTTAAGGCTTCTAATCGGACAAAAATAATAGAGTTTTGGCCGACTCAAAGAGTGATCTAAAGGTTGGGACCCAAATAGTAAGCATGACACCTCATTTCCCTTCTACATCCAAAGAACAAAATCACCAGTGTTTAATCCAAGATTCGAAAACAATTTTTGCACAACCACCTTCCACCATAGTCACCTATATTAAAATAATATCTGGATTGAGGCTCCAGATCAATGTTTTGAGGGATATCATTTTTCGGGGGCCCCATACCCCTCTTGTGTTGAAGGAGATAATGATCATGGGGGAACCCTTTCAAGGATTTTCCATAATCCAAGGGCCCTTACACTATTATATTTCTTTCCTTTTTTAATGTCTTGAACCGTCTTCTATTGTGGCTTTGAAATGTAATATTTCCTTCCTACAAGGTTGGGAGGGACGAGATCAAGAGAAAAAACACCTTGCTTAGATGAATCTTCTTTTAGACTAACCCACAACCTCAAGGCGTATACTTTAGGTGAAGAGACTTTGCC
>JASDQU010881106.1:15705-42781 GCA_032191745.1 Picea mariana
CGCTGATTTCAAATGGTTGAAAGACTCAGGTAGTCTACCCCATCCTCCAGCACCGCCTGCCCCTCAGTAGGCACCACAACAATACGTGCAACAACCCCCCCCTACCGTGCTGCAGAATCCTATCCCACACCAAGGTGTGATAAACACCCAACAGGACATGCAACATCCCCCACCTCAGATGGGACAGTACCTCAACCCAAACAATCCAGCAGATCTCACGATCCTCCTCACTAGTGAAGAAGAAATCCTTCTACAAACACGTAATCATCAGTATCATGCACCCACTGATTATCCTCCCATCCCTCCAGAGACAAACCCTACACCGACAGGAGCCCCGTTGGTGATCCCTCGCCCTAACACAGAGCCACCTCTTCACATCCCTCGCATCCCATTACGCAGGAATGTCCACAACCCACAGGCTAGGGATGCTCATAGTTACAGTTTGGTCGATGAATTAGCACAATCCCCAACTGCCATGTCAGTCTTAGAAGTCCTTCAGACTTGTCCCACTCAGCGAAAATCATTACTTTCCACCTTGGGGGCAGTCGACCTTGTAGATACTCGACTCATTACATTCGATCTCGATAGTGGAGAACCTTGCCTTCCCGCCTTGATTGCTTTTCAAATCCTAGTCAAAATATAGAACATCACAGTTCATCGATGTATCATCGATGAAGGTGCATCTACATGCATTATGTCCAAATCTGTATGGTAGAAACTTGGTTCCCCCGAACTCATACCCTCTGCCATTACCTTACGAGATTATGACGGATGACCATCATCTCCTAAAGGGCTCTTCCAAAATGTCCCCATAGAACTCAGGGGAAAAACCATTCTCATCGACATTGAAGTTATCGATGCCCCACTTGATTACAATATCCTATTCGGTCGTAGCTACATGTATGCTATGAAGGCAGTTTCCTCTTTTGTCTTTCGAACCATGATGTTCCCCCACAATGGGAAGATCATTACCATTGACCAAGTCTCACATTACAAGCCTAACCCCTCTGCCAACATCGATAACATTATCCCTCTCATCCACACGAGTCATGACACATACCCACTCATCGAGATGGGTCCTGGAATTTTCAAAGATCCATCATTGTTAGGAACTTACCATGGAGCACCACCACTCCTTCATCCTTCCAATCAAGTATGCGTCGTATCATCTAACGAAACTATCACAAAGGATACCCTTCCTCCTAGGGAGGCTTCTATCATATCTGACGTCCCACTAGTTGCAGAACTTCCCCTTCATGAGCCTCCTGTGAACTCATCGACCCCACCAGTCCATGATTCCACCTCTCCCCATGGACATATCCTAGTTTGGGAGATAGTTCCCCAAGCCATCACTCAAATCCCCTTATTTTACCCTCCACCTAGCATTGAAGCTTTCCAGTTAGCCGCAACGCTTACCCTCCCTAATATGGTGTTAGCAATTCCAGTTTGGTATTTACAACCACCAGAGATGGTCCCTCGACCATCCCTTCCCCCCCAAATGAAAGGAATCCCAATGATGATTCCCATACTTACTCCCACCATACCCTCTACACCCCTAGTCACTAACCCCCCTACCACAGCTGGGGGCAGGAGAAAGAAGGAGCCCACAGCTCCACTTCCCCCATGCATCCAACCCCCTTGCACGCTATGTGAGAAATATGGACACCAAACCAACAACTTCCCATCTCTACCAAAGTTACGGAAATTGATTCTACTCAATAAAACTCCCTCAACACTCGCCATTGTATCCAGTACTGCCGCTACCACCCCCCATTCAAGTAGTAAAGGGTTGCAAACCAAATTCGCTTGTGCTATATGTTTAGAATATGGCCATTTATACCCACCATTGCCCAGCACTACCACGCTTTCAGCAGACATTAGCTGCAGTACGTCAAAGCTTCTAAAGCGAACCCCATCTAGCTACGTCACCCTTACCAACAATCACCAACATCCATTATTTCACAACTTCAGTCAATGAACGTATGAGATGCCCTTGCTCTCTATGTGAATCATTAGATCATTTTACATACCAGTGTCCTATGATCATTGAATACAGGCAATGCCAATTGAACCTGCTTCATAGACCCACAGGATCGATAGTTGACCTTACCTCATCGTTAGAGGTTCTTCATGTCATTTCCCACGAACCTGAAACACTCAAAGAGTTAAACAACCCTGACTACCCATGGGATGTGCTACACCACCGCGCACTCTTCTTTCCCCAGGAAGCCTCCACGCCTCCTAACCAACACCCCATCTACGCGGTCAAAACCAAGGATTTTATCCCATCAGGGCTTATCGACTGGTTCAAAAACCCCATTCCTTCCCTTGATGATTTTGAAGAAGGAAACATGGCCAACATTTCCCCAACCATTAAAATTGAAATTTCCATAAAAAATGGTGTCGTTGAGGAAATCACCATTGGAGCTGCTTGCACTCCTCAAGAAATCACCGCCTATAAAACCCTCTTCCAAGAATATTGGGATATTTTTTCCTGGTCATACACGGAAATGCCTAGCCTCGATCCCTCTATCGTCAAACATCGCATCGATACCTGGCCCGACATTACACCAGTTTGTCAAAAGAAACGGCTGCTACACTCATCCAAAGCAACGACCATCAAAGCCGAAATTGACAAATTACGTGTAGCTGGGTTCATCTACCCCAGCGCCTATACATCATGGGTTTCCAACCCTGTACCCATTAATAAAAAACAGGGCACTATCCGCGTTTTCACGGACTTTTGTGATCTCAATCACGCATGTCCCAAAGACAACTTTCCAACGCCTTTCATCGATCAAATTATTGATGACTGTGCAGACCACGAGGCTCTATCCTTCATGGACGATTTCTCTGGTTATAATCAAATTCAAATTCACCCAGTCGATCAATACAAAACCGCCTTCACTATCCCTTTGGGTACTTTTTCATATAGTGTCATTCCTTTTGGCTTAAAGAATGCTGGCGCAACTTTCCAACGGGCGATGACATACATTTTTCACGATCTGGCTCATATCATCCTCGCATACTTAGATGACCTCACAGCTCGATCCAAGAAACACACCCAACATATTGATGATTTACGAATCATCTTCCAACGGTGTCATCAGTACAACACCCGCTTGAATCCCCTCAAGTGCATTTTCTGCATCACCGCAGGGTGCCTCCTCGGATTCATCATTTCCCAAAGTGGTATTACCGTGGACCCCCTCAAAGTCCAAGCTATCACTGAAATTCCACCTCCCCGGAATTTACGTCAACTTCAGAGCCTCCAAGGCAAGGTTAACTTTCTACGACGATTTGTCCCAGACTATGCCATTTGCACACATGGTTTCCTTCACTTACTATGTCACGACATCCCATTTCACTGGGATGAACATGCCCAACAGTCATTTTACGATCTTAAAATGGCACTCTCCAACACCCCTTTAATTAGTGCACCTGACTACAATCGTGACTATATCTTGTACGTATCAACATCCATTGCTTCGGTAGAAGGAGTTCTTGTCAAGCTAGGTGATGAAAATCATGAGCATGTCATGTATTACATTAGTAAAAACCTCTCAGGGCCACCCTTGAAGTATAAACACGAAGAGAAACTAGTTCTTGCAGTCGTCCTCGCAGTCTAGAAACTGTGTCACTACATTCTGCTTCGCACAACTAAGGTTGTAGCAGATACCCTATGCAATACTTGCTCAGTCGTTGGCAAATTAACGACAAATTTGCTCGATGGATCATTATCCTTTAGGAGTATGATCTTGAATTCTCAACACCTAAGAGCAAGAAAGCCCTCATTCTCGCCGAACTTGCCACGACCCTCCCCTCTGACACAACTAGTGCCCCCGTCAGTACCAACTTTTCCAATAAACACCTCTTNCCCGCTGCCTCCTCATCAGAGACATCCTATACAGGTGAGGGGTCGACACCATTCTTCGTCGATGCTTGACCATTGACGAGGTTGATAGAGTCTTGAACGACTGAAACAACAACACATGTGGGGGACATCTTTCAGGAATATCCACTGCTCAGAAGATTATCCGAGCAGGTTGTCAGGCTGTTGTATTAAAGATTTTTAATTACCTGAAAACACTAAATTGTCAAACCAGGGTAAGTGAACTTAGAGCTGCTACACTATATGTGTTGGTAAGATTCTAATTCCTATCTAAAGGTTATTCTGAGAAGAATACACAAACTTACTCTTAGAAACTGAACCCTAATGATTATCTTAAAACTAATCATATCTTGTATAATTCATCAAATGGAAACAGTTCTGAGTTTAAATAAAGGTATTTCTATTCCTAATCTAATGCAATCACCCAAGACTATCTACCATCATCTTAAACATCTAATCATCATCATATCTATCTAAACCATAAAAAGAGATCATTTTAAAAACCTTTTAATCTAAGTATCAAGCAGTTCTAAATCTAACACAGGTGAAACAAATAAATGTCCTATTTTACCCTATAGGTACTAGAAGCTTCCTTTAATCAGACTATAAGCTAGCTATCCTAACAAAACAGAGTAAGTCTAAACTCAAATCATCTTTAAATCATGATTAAACTGGGAACTGGAAAGCAGAGCAAATCTGGATTAAGTACTTGGTTCATTCTTCAAATTCTACAATGGAAAATAACTCATTCAATATTCAAAAATATATAAGATAATATCAAACTGGAAATGATCTACTCGAAAAATGGCTAAACCAGAATTTAACAGAGTAACTTCAAGTTCAAAAACTAACTCACATGTAGATTCTAGAACTAAAAATAAACTAACTCTACTGTGGAAAAGAGACAGCGAATTGAACCTGTTGGTGGGCCCAACCAAGAGGTGCAATCGCCCTAAAATGAAACCAGAGCTACTCAGATTATTCCATGCAAAAATTGTTTCATACTTCACACTCCATAATTCATAAAACAAACTCAAATCATTTTAACAACGAATAACATAACGCATAGCAAGTTGTATTATCAGAAATCGTATCACATAGCATATCGTAACCAACGTTTCTTGAGAGTGATCTAAGTTTATATAGATCCTCTCCAAATATTCTTAAACATAGGTGCATTTATCTAAGTGAATCTAAGATCCGAAAATGACTCATAGTCAGTTAAAACTAATTTCACAGCTTCATGACACGTAGTGTCAAGAAGCGTGGATCATAAAGCATTATAATAAAACAGTTCTACAATCTCGCCCTCAGTCAGCATATTGAGTTATGACTCAATCAATTATATGAATCAGACTATCAATCCACTCTGGCCATGTTGTGAAAGTCTTTGGCATCTTCTTTGGCATCTCCACTAAGTGTGAGCCGGTACCTGGTAGTGATAAGTTCTGTTTCAAGGGAACAAGTACCTAACTCATGTCACGTTAGTATCAATATTAGTTTAAGATATCAAAATACATTAAAAATAACTTGAATCATAGGAATACCTTGAATAGCCCCATTTAGTTGTAAAAGGATGTCAAATGTGTCATGATAAGGTCAGAAGGAAATGATACTAGATATGAAAATGGGAGTATATTTGACATGATATAGGAAAAAATATAGTCAAAACTGGAGACTAACATTCCCCCAAGCTGAATTCTTTGCCTGTCCTCAGACAACAAAAAGTCAAAAACTGAGATTCATCAGAGTGTTGCAGCAGCTGCAACCAACATTTGCAATTTCTCATGTTTCTTCATGTTTCTGATTTACTTCTTAAGAACTCAATTAATGATGATGTGCTTCCTGGCAATCTTCTACAGTCTCCTATTCTTCTGAAAAAGACCTTTATTTTTTCATTTTAATAGTTCAATCTTTGACGAGAAGTGAGCTTTCCTGAGTTTCATAAGTTCATTTTCTATTTTGATGTGTCGATCCAGTATGGTATATTCATGTAACTTATCTTTTAACCTATGACTCTTGCTTTCCAATCTGGATACAATTGGTCTCAAGGATCTACTGGAAGAGATTTCACAGTAAGATTCGAAAGTTTTACCATGTCCTTGTTGTGCTTGAGGGCTGGACGCATAAGTGAACTCATCTAGTCTTTGAACATGGGTGTCGATTGGACTAGATTAAGGAGTAAACTCATCATATACTTGAACAGGGGTGTCGACTGGACTGGGTTCAGGAGTAAAATCGTCATATACATAAACAGGGGTATCAACTGGCATTTGAATTGGCTTGTCCCGCTCAATTTTGGGCGCATTATTTTTCTGATTGACTTTACGGACTTTTCGAATCAATTGGGAGAGAGTCCATGTCATCTCAGAAGACTCTGGAGACTCCTCATGAGCATCCATACTTTTTAATCTTTCCTAGAATGGGTAACTAGGCACGAATTTATCCATGTCTGACAATGTGCGTGTGCATTTTCGTTTGGGATTTCTCCTAGGTTTGTCAATTAACTCCTCAAGTTGTTCCACATCAATAATATTTTTAGCAATTGTAGGAGAAATCAGAATTTCAACATTTGCCTCTATAGGGATAGTGTCTTCCACTCTTTCATAGTTAGTTTCCACACCATCAGAACCATGGACATCAAATGAATGTTATGTACCAGGATTATCATCACTGGCCTCAATTGTGCAGTCTGGTGTATTCTCAGGGTCATCACAGATTTTGGTCAGGGTTTTAACACCCTTTTTCTAAGAATTCGAATTCTTCTGTGGAGGAGCGGACTCAATATTTTTATCTTTAGATTTGTCAGAATCTAGGGTTCTTATAGCGAACATATCCCAATATTCCTGTTTGTGGAATAACGCAGACTTAACCAAAATTTTGACAAGACCAAAATGAAACAAACTACCTCTAAAATCTTTGGCTTTGCGAACTTGTTCTGCCATTTTATTCAAACTCTTCAACAGAAAATAGGGGATGTTCACCAAATGGTTACCTTTGAAATGTAGTAGGAGTCGAGCATGACATGGAAACACGATCATGTACCGACCTTCGCAAGTGAGGTAGAGTTGCAGTATGGATAGAAACTGAGCCCATTTTGGTTCCAACCACGACCTTGATGTACCCTCTGACCATTGTAATTTCCGATACTGGGGTTGTAGGAGCTATGTGCAGAGCTTCTTGTCGACTGGATGTCCCTTCATCCATTTTTTACTAGTGCTGGGTAATTGAATTGCTTCGAAAATGAACTTTTATATGACTTCAAATTCTAGCTCACCCACTTTAGCTAGTCCACCATGAAAGTGCAGAGCGAACTGAAGTGTAACCGTATCATCATACCCATCAAATTTCTTGAAGAACGGCTCCCATCCAACTTTCTGAAAAATGTGTTTGGTGGATTCATACTCAGGAAGAACCTCCAAATCTGCATAAGTCTCAGGTTTGTGATGATTCACCACCATAATTTCACTCGGTATAACAGAAAAGGTCCACAAGTGAGCAGCAGAATTAGATGAGGGCAACAGAGGAATAGAGTATGATGTGTGAAATAGGTCGTGAGAGGAATTATACAAGGATGTTTGAAATGTCGTGAGGATCAATAGCGTGTAAGGAAATGATGATGGTCATACAATTTTTCAAAATATCATTACATATGAATCATTTCGAATTCAACCAAGATAATGCAGTGCATTTCCCATGATATGAAATGTCAAGAAGGATTGGCTTGTTAAGTACAGAGTATAATGATAATGAAATGTGATGGAGTATCGAGGTATTCCTAGTTCAAATTATTAATATGTAATTTAATACATTAAACTAACATGAAACTAAGCGTACCTGAGTTTGATTACCTACTCCCTGTTATGCATTTCTTACTGTAGAGATCTTTATAGTCAAGTCTGAATCTGGAGAGCGCCAAAATTGTAACTGGAATTTGTACTGCTGATAACCACTGTAACTGATGGATTCTATCTCGCACTGACTGGTACTAATGAAATAACTCGAAATCTGTAGAGAAGCTTGAACCAATAATAACTTGCTGAGAAAAAGACTTCCTGTTTATAAAAGCAAATTATCTGATGGCTATCCCTGAACCTGTCTTCTGTTCATTCTTAAAAGGAACCAATTAAAATTATGTCTTCAATAGCTTCAAAGCTTTAACCCATGGTACAATTCTTATTTGTGTGAATAAATGTTCTAGAGTCACACAAAAAAAGAAATCATTTGATTACCGGCCATTAATAAATGTCGCTAACCAATGCGAGATGACCCACCAGTGATGTCAATGGGCCTCAAGGTACCTATAGTACATCCTAATAGGTACAAATAAAGGTCTTGGTGTCGAGTCACCTATAGGATCTATCAACCAAGAGACATTGATGTATTCCCATGGTTTTTAGCAAGGAAATCTGCCATTGAGGCATGCAGATTCCAGGGTACTAAGTAGTCTCTAATCTCTACTCCAGATAAGGTGTTGGTGTTGATGGAGTGAGACTTGTTGGAAGGTGGACCTTAACGTATTCCACATCATCCAACACGAGTGCAGATAGAAATCTTGCAGAGAATCATTTTTGGAACAGTAATCACTTACTTGTGGATTTTATGAGCCCAAGTTAGTATATGCTCATTGCTTTCTCATGTTTTGAGAGTCTGAGAAAATGCTAAAAGAAAACTCTAGGGGGGTTTCTTTCCCTTCATAATCTATCAGGCCTGGTAAAGAATAATCCTATCCCTGATAAATGCCCGTTTCATACTTTAATGAGCAATTCAAAGGGAGAAAACAAGCTCAAATTTATTAATTTCAAAATAACACAGTGCATATTGATAAGAAAATTTCATAAAATAAAATGGTCTTACCTTCTTACCTGTTGCGAAAAAGCGATGAAGTTCAATTCTATACTTTCTTTGAAAAGCCTGTAAAACTGAAAACAATATGTCAACATATCCAAAAAGAAATGTTTTTATTATATATATTTTTATTATTTAATTTTTTATTTTCTATTAGAATTTTATTATTTACAAAATCTTGAAACAACAAAAATGATCAAGGATTAGCAGGAGGAGAAGACTCTCCTCCTACTATCTTTATTTCTGGTTGTTTAGCAATTTCCTGTAGAAAATCATCTCTTGACAAGGGCTTTTTATACACTTTTAATTGATCTCCATTTACTACAAAGGAATTTTGAGAGTCATCTATGGTCTTGATTCTGATAGATCCATTATCAAAAACAGTTTCCACTTCATAAGGTCTGAACCATCTTGTCGTAAGTTTTCCTTTGAAAGTTTTATATTTGGAATCAAAGAGAAATGCACAATCCCCTGGTTGGAAATGCTTTTTCTTAATGTATTTGTCATTCCATTTGCTACGTTTATTTTGAACAAAGATAGTTCTTTGAAGAGCATCTTGCCTAATTTCTCCCAATTCATTTAGTTGCATAACTCTCTGTTTCTGTGCCTCATCCAAATTCAATCCCAACTCTGCTGCTATGCGGAAGGTATGAATCTGAAATTCTATGGGAAGGAGAATTTGCTTGCCAAATACCAATTCATAAGGGGTATGACCAGTGGTATTTCTCCACGTAGTCTGGTATGCCCATAAAGTCGATGGAAGCCTATCCGCCCAATGTTTGTGATGTAAATGTATTGTCTTGGTCAGAATAGCTTCTAGAACTTTATTTGTGGATTCCACTTGCCCATTGGCTTGTGGATGGTATGGGGAAGACTTACAGTGTTTTATCCCATATTTATCTGTGAGTTCCTTCATCAACTTAGAAGTAAATTGGGCACCTTGATTAGTAACAATCTATCATGGAACACTGAAGCGGGTAAAGATATCTTCATAAATAAATTCAACCACTAATTTCTCAGTTGCTTGGTATAAGGATTTTGCCTCTACCCACTTGGTCACAAAATCTGTACAAACCAAGATGTACTTCTTCTTCCTCAACATTGGGGAAATTGGTCCTACAAAATCAAGTGCCCATTTATCAAATGGTTCAATCACAACCCGCGGTCGTAAGGGCATCTCATCTACTACGGTAGGTCTTCCCATCCTCTAAAAACTATCCCATCTTCTTACATATTTTGTTGCATCCTTAAACAGTGTTGGCCAATAATATTCTGATTGTAAGACTTTATATGTCATTCTCTTATCAAAGAAATGTCCTCCACATGGCCCATCATGACAGGCCTGAAGGATATCGGGAATCTCATCTTCCCAAACACATCTCCTAATGATCATATCAGGACTTGTATAGAAAAGATCACTTCCTACCCAAGAGTAATAAGCACTTTGCTGGACAATTATTTTCTTTTGTGGTGGTGACAAATGAGCTGGCAGTCTCCCTGTAGCTAAGTAATTTGTTGTATCTGCAAACCAAGGGGTCTTAATAGCTATTGCAAACAAATGTTCATCAGGGAAATTATCATTCACTGGAATGTCAGTACTATCTTGAGGGATACGAGAAATAAAATCCACAACTACATTTTCTTTACCTGGTCGATCAACTATAGTGATGTTAAATTCTTGAAGTAGCAAAATCCATCGTGTGATTGTTCCGGTAGTAACTGGTCTGTTCATCAAAAATATAATAGTAGAATGGTCTGTATGTACAAAAACCTCATATCCAGTGATGTAATGACGAAATTTGTTAATGGCATGAACTACAACTAAAAATTCCTTCTCTTTTACAGTGTAGTTCAATTCAGGGGGAGTAAGGTTTTTGCTAGTGAAGTAAATTGCATAGTTTTGTTGGTTTTCGTTTTGTCCAAGCACTCCTCCTAAAGATATGTCTGAGGCATCAGTTGAAATATGGAAAGGAAGAGACCAATTTGGTCCTCTTAGAATAGGTGCCATAGATAATTTTTCTTTCAAATTCTCAAAAGCATTCTGACAATTGTTATCCCAACAAAATTCTGCATCTTTTGCTAACAGTTTAAACATGGGGTTGGCTATATTTGTAAAATTTTCAATAAATCGATGATAATATCCAGCATGTCCCAAAAAACTTCGCACATCTTTTTGGGTTTTCGGAGAGGAAAGTTTAACTATCACTTCAATTTTGGCTGGATCAACTTTAATTCCTTCTGTAGACAAATGATGACCCAACACTATTCCCTCAGTTAATAGCATTTTACATTTTTTGTGACTAAGGGATAAATTTGATTCCTGACAGCGAATCAATACTTTCTCAAGATTACTTAAGGCTTCTTCGAAAGTGTTACCATAAACAATAAAATCGTCCATGTACACTTCCACACAATCATGAATTAAGTCAGCAAAATTCCCAAGGACTGCTCTCTGAAATGTAGCAGGAGCATTGCACAGTCCAAAAGGTAGCACTTTATAAGCATAAGGGCCCCAAGGACATGTAAACGCCATTTTGTCCTGGTCTTCAGGAGAAATTTGAATCTAATTGTATCCACTATATCCATCGAGAAAGGAAAAGTATCTTTTTCCAGCCAAGGTATCCAAAATCTGATCTATAAAAGGAAAGGGAAAGTAGTCCTTCAAGGTTGCCTTGTTCAACTCCCTAAAGTCTACACACATTCTCCATTCCCTGTCATTTTCTTAGGTACCACAACAAGAGGTGAAATCCACTTGCTGTTAGAAATTGGATAAATGAATCCTACGTTTAATAGTTTCTGTAACTCTTCTTTCACAAAATATTTTAGGATTGGATTCATACACCTTTGTGGTTGTCTTACTGGGGTTATCTTTGGTTGGATATATATGTGGTGAATGCAAGTTTCGGGATACACTCCTCTCATATCAGTGTACTCCCATGAAAATTCCCCTGACTGTTCTTTCAAAAGATTTGTTAACTGTTCCTGTTGGCTGAGACTTAATTCAGAGTTGATGTATAGACATTTGCCTGGGCTAAGTTCTACTAGAATGGTGAACATCCCCTATATACAAAAATACAAAAAATACATAGAGCACCACTCAAGGTGCCTCTAGAGCACCACCTCCTACCCCTCCCTCAGGCGGTGGTCCCCCACCCACTACTGGTCCCTCCTGCCCCGAAGGTAGTCGTCCAGTCATCGCAGCACCTGCTACTACTGCCCGTCGTACCACAGCCCGCCATGGCGGCAGAATCTCCACACACTACTCCAGGATGCCCTCATCCTGGATACGAGACCACATGCCCTCAGGCACACCCTGTAGCACTACCTCCAGGTGATGGCATATGTCCTCAAAATCTACTCTAACATCCACCGAAGGAGTATGTGATGACCCGGCACCAGGATCATCAAACCGACATCTCCTCGCTGCTCTCTCAGGATCAGCTGGTCTCGCTGCAGTGTCCTCACATTGATGTCTCTCTCCAACCCGCGGCTGTCTCTCTAGCTCCTGATGAGCTGACGCTCTCCACAACTCCACCTCACGCCCACGAGGTGCCACATCTGCACATACAAACAAGCAACAGATAGTATCAGCATTTATATCATATACATATGTCATACTATCTCAAACAAAAAACATATATATCAAACTCATCAACATACCTTGATGGTCAAACACTTCCCCTGGAGATAACACCATGTCTGGATCCTCCGGGAAGTCAACCCCAACATAGGGGAACTACAAGATCACCTACGGCATCTGCCGCCACACCTGCGCCACCTCAGTAGTAAATAAGTGGCTGCCCTCGCCACCACCATGGTGAAGCAAAACAGTCGACCACCACTTTATTCATGGCTCTCATGCCCCAAGCACACCCAATAAAATCCTAGGGTGCAACATAGGCACCCTCTCCAAAAATCAGGCCACCGGGATGGACCTGAAGGAAAACTCTCCAGTATTCATGGACCAACAGTGGTCTAGCTTCCCTACCATCCTGGCATGCAGCATCAGCCCCTAAGCAAAGTGCTCACCGGCCAACACCCTCTCCATCACACACAACTGACCACCACTGATCCGCTGCGTCGCAAGAGACCCATAAACTCTCACAATCATCGTTGCTATGAAGCGATGCACTAGGGAATCCATCGCCCCAATGCTCACAACAGTGCTAGACATAAAGTTCACCACCGAACGGTATCTCTGGCCAACTATCGCTAGTGCCACATCTCTCAGTAACATCGGCTCCATTGGTAGGGGTGTTCCCCGAAACGGGAGACCAGTCAAAAAATATACATCCTCCACCGCAGTGAAGGCAATCTGCTCTCCCCGCACTATGAAACAATGTAGGTCTGGACTCCACATCCGGATAAGGAACTGCAGGAGATAATCCTACACCCATATCAATGGGCACTCAAATAACTTTAGCATCCCACAGGCTACCAAAGTCGCACGTACCCCCGGATCCTCAATAGCCACGGTGTCTCTCAGCTGGGACCAATCCCGTTCTCGCCAACCAACAGGCATCATGAACACTGATCGCCTGCAACCACATGATACAGTCCTAAGTCATCCAAATGGACCATAAACAACATTAAAAAGCTAAGTTTTACACTTGTCAACCTTGCCTTCAAGGCGCAGTTGTTTAACCCACAGGCGCACACTTATGTGCACTTGTTCACTACACAGGCACGCACTCAAGAGCACATGTTCACCATATAAGGACACCTTCATGCGCCCCTGTCACAAACATAGGTGTGCCTTAAAGTGCACATGTCCAACACATAGCCGCGCACACATGCACAGTTGTGCAGCCCACAGGTGCGCACATAGTGCGTGCCCTTATCCCCCTTACAGGCACCCTCATGCATGCCTATCTGGTGGGCAGGCACGCACATGTGTGCACTTTCTTCCAGATCACCCGCGCAAGTGGGGTCCCACACCCATTAAACCCCCTGTATGACCCTCCGTACAACCCCTGCCTAAAAAAGCAAACCCTAATTCTATGCAAGATGATCAGACCACTAACCTAAATCTCGCTGGTCCTCAATCGGATGCCTCATCCTCCCCAAATCTCCAAATCTCCTCTGAATACTATAGCAACAAGTACAAATGAGGTGGCAATGTGGGCCCTACAGCTATATATAGGCCTTTTCGCCAAACTTCCACTCACCATTCCGGGAGCTCCAGGTGTCCATTTCTCGATCTGTCTTCAGCCACGGGATCAGCATCCCGTCATCTACATCACGATAGTCCCTGGGCCTCTTTTCACCCTGAGCCTCTGGGATGCCATTTTTTCATACCCTGAACATGTACGCATGTGCATATTCAAAATTATCAAATAAATGCTCATATGTTCAATTCTCTTCAGATATTGTTCATGTCGGGTATTTGGTTTTCATGTATGCAGGTACTTGGTCATCATACATCAACACAACCCCTTCAGGTATATACTCAACACTGGCATGTAGTCATTCCCTCTGAATCCCACTTGCATCTCCAGTCACACCCTCTAACATTTGCCTCAGGATCCCCATTTCCGGCTCTGCAGTACCAACACCTCCATTTGCATCTTCGGTACTGTCACCCGGTAGCACTCTTACCCACATGAGTTGTCCCATTCATAGCACCCTTTTGCGCCTTTGACACTCATGCTATTTTTCACAACCCTTTAGAGATGGGAGTCCCGATAGTCTTACATCATGTCACAAATCAGCCACATACTCCTTCTCCTCATTTTACTAGCTTTCCCAATGGACTCCCAGCTTATCTCTTCACGGTTCTATTTTTTTACTGCACCTCCGTCGTATCATGAACCCTCCATTTCATCCACAATCAGTTTGCCCATCTGCAAATTTTCCTTCACTTCACTTACCTCATACAGAAATCCACCCATGGGGCCCCCACCCTCCACCAGTTCTTCGAGCAAATTGTGCCCTACTTGGGCCAACCATATCACATCGGGGCAACTGTTTCTATATTTGTACAATTATCCCAAATTATTCTTTATTTATTGTACAAATGCCTTTGTTTCCAGCAGTTACATTACCTTTTTGTCGTCACCTTTGGCGACCTTCTTCCCTTTTTGGCCAATGCAACCCATGTCACCCTTGGTTGGGGCACTACTTATCATCTACCCTTGACAACATCATCCATATCTTCAGAGTACCCCACAGACCACTTACCTCTTCCCTCTGAGTTTATTCACTTTGTCATGCCTCTGGCACAACTTATCCCCTATCTTGTTGTCCTCCTGACACTCGACCTCGTTGAACGGTTGCGGCCACTTTTATCTCACATATATAACCTAACCAAGGGCAGTCTTGAGTCTTCCTACATCTTGAATTCATCCATGTACCTCCTCAAATTCTCAACCCCACCTAATAGATTTCACGAATCCCTCTGCTTCTAGGAGTCGCGTCCCCCTTTTGTTGACATCAGCAAAATTTTCCAGAAGGGCAACAGTATCTTGATTCTCATTACCTATCCAATCAGAGATCTCGGATGGCACAGGGAGAACCACAATTTCTCCCTACTGTCATTGACCCCCATAAAATTCGACATCAACACTTTCTCATGTTATGGTGGGTCTTACTGTGCGACCATTGCAGTTAGTTCTTATACTTGCCGAAGACCTCTGAACTTGGCTAGGCTATCATACTTCTTACAACTGTCACTGCCTACTATTTAGAGTATGTTCATCCATAGAATTGTCTTCTACCTTTATCACGCCCGCCCCCGAGGGTGTTGCAGTTGTCTACATCAACACTTCATTCCTCTTTTTTGAGTTACATGACACGAGCATGGGGCATGCCCGCCTCGTTTGTACATAGTTTATTTTTCACACACCTCATGGAAGGTTGGGTTCTACAGGTTCCTTTTTCCCTCCAACGGATCACTCTGGACAATCCCACTATTCCTCTCTCTTACAAAAACACTCTCAGTAGAAGAAACATTGATGGATTTCGGCTATACGTATGCTCCTAACCTCATCCATCAGGGGGCATCTGTTATAACTGAAATTTCGTCCGCAAATTGTTACAAGAATTCGGCATTGTTAAACAGTTATGAAGTCATCCATGGACCTAAATTAACACAAAAGCATTCATAAAGGGTCAAAACTATACAACTAGTGCAAAAATTAAAGGGCTCTATGAAGACACTGGACAACGATGTGCGACTGTGGTCGCAAAAATCCACGCACCTGAGAAACGGCGCATTAATGAAAGTGGTAGGCCTCCCACCCACTTCTGGTTCAACTTCCAAGTTGATTTCACACTCAAATCAGGACTAGATTTGACTGGGTGGTGTTGGCAGCCATTTCGTATTTTTATCCTATTCTTATAAAGCTGCCTACACCAGTGTTTTGCAACCCTTGATTTTCATCGCAATATTTGAATAAAAACAACACTATTATTTCATGCATTTGCACACCTGCCTTTGTTCTCGTTTTCATGACTGTAAGCATGAAAACTTTGATTTCGAAGTCACATTAAAATCGTCACTGGATTATTATAGTCACTCTTGTCTATGTGTTCATTGCATTTCCAATTTAATTATAGTCGCACAGTTGGCAAGACTCCAAGATCTTTACTCATTTGGCATTCTTTAATTGATTAATATGATTTCATTTTTATAAGATTGTGATGATATTATAATGATTGTCATTGAGTCCTTAATACATTGGTGGTTTGATGTTCTATAGTCTTTCATCGATTTCCTTGACACATTGGTTTCATGAAAACACATTCACGTTGTGATTAGACCCTTGCTGTAATCATTTCATGCAACACATATTTGATATGATCGAACCCTTGGTGTTGATTTTGAATCATTGCTTTGGTTTTAAAACTATGCAAACGCTATGATTATGAAAATTTTTGGGTCGACTTACCATAGATTTCATTAATTGTTTGAGTGGCATTGTTTTTAACATAGTGATTTGAATCACCATATACGTCGTCGGTTGTACATTAGGAAATGACTGTTTTGTGTGGGTTGATTTCATTCCACCACCCTTGCACACTCGGGAATTAATGCCTTCCCCCCTATCCCGGGATAACTCTGTTGTTTTCAGGTAAGCCTGTGAGCTATTTGATCCTGTGTATACCCTGTCCAAACCCTTGCCCGTTCACTCGGCTCACCGTGTGCTCCCGTCTATGGCACCTGTGGTGCGCATAGAGCCAAATGGTAGCCAAACACTCATGTTGTTCGACAATGCCCGTAAAGATTTGGAAAACAATAGTTGGCTAGTGTTTATCCAAAGGTTTGAGGGTTTCAACCTTTCAGTTTCCCAACAATTCTCCCTCACCTTCAACAGATGCAGGGCTAAGGTCAGAGACGTACAGCTCGAGCTAAATGAGGAATTCTTAAGCTCATCTACAGGGATACCATCTACAGGGCAAAGGTTGTTTAAAAATTCCAAAGTAGACGAGGTGTCGTGGCCACTCCTATTCACGTCAAGGAAGATTGTTTCCTGTGATAGAGGTATGCCTATCACTACCCTCAAACCCAGGTGGCATGATCTTTTGGCAATTTTTAAACAGTTTGTGACCTGTGAAGGTCGTTATGGCTTGGTATTTATGTATCATCTTCGGTTATTGATGAATTTTATAGGATACCCTTTAAATATGCCACATTATCTCTTACGTAGCCTATACAAGATGTTCAAACGATTCAAGCGTGAGAGGGATGATAGCAGCCTTTTCCATCACTGCTTTATCAAAATCATTATCGTCCACCATTTGAACCTTAGTGGTGATTTTTGGCAAGCCTTCCTATCAAGGAATGGCTTTGCCACTCCCAAGTTTGTCCAAGTGGACAAGGTTGTGGTTACTGCAATATTGGTTGGACCATCCGTGCCACTTCATATCCTCCTCCCCCCTATCAAACCTTCGAATTGCCCCGACATGGACCTACCCGATACCATGACCGACCCGTGTGCTAAAGACAATACTAAGGTCGTCAAAAGGCCTGTGAGGAAGAAAGGCAGAGGTGACACTGCTGTCAACAGTAAGGGAAAGAAAAATGCTCTATGGATATCGAGATGTGCTAGGAACAAACCCAAGCAAAACGTTGACCAGAAGCCAATAGTGCTGAGCGAGGACTCGGACTCTGAAATTGAATGATTCTTGACTGAGGAATATCCCTATTCTCATGGCCTATGCTCTATGGAACCCTATGACTATGTTTCTAACTTACCTCCGTGCCTCAAGAACGATCCTAAATTCCTGGGAATCAAGCTGCACAAGGAAACCCCTGGTAACTTGAACAAACCCTCGCCTGTGATGCCAAAGCCCAATCAATCACCATGTACCCAATGAAATTCCTGGCTTGAATGTTATTACACCGACGTTCCCTTGTTGCAATCTAAGATCAAATCGTTAGAGGAACGGGTGACAGTGTTGTTGAAGGAGAACGACAGGCTACAAGCTAATGAGAAGAAACAAAAAACCACCGGTTCAATTGTTTTCAGAAATGTCGAAGTAGCAACGACCTTTGTCAATTAAAAATTATCATGACCGAGTTGTGTTCCTACAGCCTAGGTATGGTCTTTCCACATCGATTTTGTATGATTTGGTTTCAACTAGCATAACCGATTAGTTCTGTTTGCTTGAATAGATTAAAGAACAATTATGTTTACTTCCAATTACCAGAAATGATTTTGTTTTTCTATTTAAATTAGCATGAAAGATTTCGTTTGAAATTAGCATAAACTATTTTTGTTTGCATTGATTCGTTTTCCTAAAATCAAATATAGCTATGATTCGGTTATGCGATTTTATTGTTCTCAGATTAGTATAAACGATTGAGTTGTTTTTTATTCTGTTTGGTTTGCGTTTGAAACAATTCTGTACGTTTGAATCAAGCGTAGTCAATTGGGTTTGCTTTCGTTTGGTTCTGTTCAATAGATTCAAAACAATCTTGTTGATTTCAATTTACCAGAAATGATTCTGTTTCGTTTTGAATAAATATTTTCATTTGGATTATCATTGCATTCAACCTGTGCAAAAGATGTGTTTGCTAAAAACGTGTAGCTATGTTTTGTTTGATACGATTTTGCAAACGATTGTGTCGGCCCTGAATTACTTCGATTCATCTCTTTTGGTTTGATCCTGAAATGATTATGTATGTCTAAATTAGCACAGTCGTTTGTATAATGCGATGGATTCAAAGTTAGATTTGATACGGCTCTGTTAGTTTGGATTTAAACGATCTTGTTAATTTTGTTTTGATTCGACAACAATTTTGTTAAGTGTTGAGTCGACATAAACTATTGCATGAAAAATTTACTTGATCGGTTACAGCCTGTTTTGATTGAAATTGATTCAAACATGATTTCGTTTGCTCTCAAATTGGAATAAAGAATCTGGTTACTTCTAGCATGAATGATTTTTTTTGTGTTGAATAAATAATTAAATATTTGTTTAATAATTAGGATATATTTCTGTTAGTTTTGGATTGATTTAAAATGGTTCTGTTTTCAAATTAGACTAGCTACAGATTCTGTAGCTAGTCTTAAAATTTAGATTTTTGTTAATTTTATCAATAAAATATCCTCTAAACTTGTCTATTCTTGTCCACTTTCATTTGCATACGAATTTCAATGACCAATTGGATATGCTGTGGCAGTTTAGGAGATACTTTTGTGATATAGTTTTGTTATAGGTTGTTAGCTTGAGTCAGAAATAGAGACTTGGGATATTATCCCCAGATTTTTTTTGTAAACTATTTTGATAATTCCCACAGGGATGTTTTACCCTGTGGTCTTTATAAACTCATTTATTTTTTTTGTAATGAACCCATCATCATCACGGTTGGGAGAACCAAACTATGGATTTATAATACAGACTGGGATGAAAGTTGATGTCTTGTAACAGCTTTAGCTTTCAATATATCAAACTTTTATTTCAAGTTTTCTTCATATCAGTTTGCAATTAATTATCGACTACTTTAGCTATCATGATTCATTGCATGTTGATGTGATTTGGTTTATGTGTTATCCATATCTGATGTCTCTTATTTCTTTTTAATACAACAATTACTTCATTTCAATTTAATGAATAAAGGTTTATCTTCTTCGTTAATTGAACTGTTCTGTACAAATCTTGCACATGGATTTATCTAACTGCGACGATTTGTAGATTATAAGATTGTTGTAATTTTTTATGTCATGCTTGTCCTGTCATTTATATTTGAAGAGCACTGTTGCTTTCTGTTTACGAGAAGCTTGTGGAGAATTTGGTGCGGGTTTCCTCCCACCGAACAGCTAAATCAACTATTGCATACAGGACAAACTTGAAGCATTACTTCAGGTCAGTTTGCTATTTGTTATTTAATAGTTAATTTATTAGTGTTATTTAAGTGGTTTAGATAGATATATATATATAGTTCAGATTTATAGTTAGAGTTATTATTTTAGTTGCTTAGCTTAGATAGTTTTTATTTAAATTCTTTCTCATAAAATTATAAAAAATAAAAAAACAATAGTTTTGTTGTCTTAGGACAGTTTACAAATGATTTTTGCAGGTTTTCATTTAAATCTGTTATCTGTAAATATTGTATATTTGTAATTGTATCTGATTCTGTTGATAATTGAACATTTAATTTTATAGAATTATTGTTGTATAGTTTAGGTAATAGGCTATATATATGTACTTCATATTTGTTTATTAGTTTGCTTTAATTATTTTTTTCATTTAGATTAGTTCCTTTAGTTAGTTTTCTTTCGTTTTCCTAGGACTTAGATCGACCAACGGAGCCGCTAAACCTGTCAGGGTGGATCATCCCAAATGGCTTGGGTTATTTAGACAACCCCGGACCGGATCCACTCTTCCAGTTGGCAAGCGTTCATTTTTGCCCGTCAACAAATGGTGCTAGAAGGAGGGTCGACTGACAAGCTGGCCTTGTAGGGGCCTTTATTTTAAATGTACCGATTTCCCCCATGGCTCCCCAAATCACTGTGTTGGAACATGCTTTCAACTTCTCATTACCCGATGTTCCCAACAAGACAGTCTCTCGCTTGTCCAAACTCACCTTTGATGGTGAAGGCAATATATCTGCTAAAGACCACCTTAACAAGTTTTGGTGCAAATGCATCAAACATGACATCTCAGATTTAGGATATTTATGAAGACTGTTCGCTTTTACCTTTAGAGGCTGGATCAAACATTGGTTTGAATCCTTTTCAACATGTCACATTTTTTATTGGTTTCAATTTGTAGATGAGTTTCTAGATTCTTTTGAAATTTATGATTTCGATCAATTGTGTGAAGAATTTCATACTTCGCTAATCAACGACGATTCATCTTCAGAAGACTTTTTGACAAGAGTTTATCATATCCTCTGTAAATTTAATCTTGATGACATGTCATTGGCATTAAATCTCTTCTATGATGCTTCCATCCCTTCCATCCAGACATGTTCAATCACGAATGGAGAACCAATTGCCAATCCTATCGCTCAACTGCAAGAACAATCTTCTTCGCAAGAAGAGAAAAAATCTTCCGATAATGTTGAACAAGCTAGGGAGGTAGAATCTATTGACCAGGTCCTTATTGACAACCAAATTGGTTTTTCCTTTGAATCATTGTATTTTTCAGTCTTCGAACAGTATGGGAGAAGATTCATTTGTGGCTCAAAGTGAATATCCTCATTCTTTTGACTCACACTCTAATCAACATTTGAAATCAGTCATTGAAGAACACTTAAGTAACGAAAATCATCTTGAATGTTCTAGTACTCCTATGAAACTAATTAGAGAAGAAGTTATGCAACTAGAAGAAGAAACTTTAAACCTTCATCCTCAAAATGCACTTTGTTCACAGGAAAGACTAGATGCTTGTCACATAAATTTTGAATTATCTATCACACAAAAGGCAAATCTAGATGATCATATTATGTTTAGGAATTCGTCGCCAAAACAGAGTAAGGGTTTTAAAGAAAGTGAAGAAAATTGTCTTGAGAATACCATTGTTGAGTATAATAGTTCAAGAGATTCTTTTCATCTGCTTATTTCTGATTCCTTTTATTCTTTATATCCTGATCTATTCTTAGATTCTTGTGGACTTGACATCTTACCTACAACATCCTACTCCTTTCCACCACAATCATATCCTTTCGATGTGCTAAATTTTGGTGAAATTAATTCCGAGCATAACATTGATAAAACCAGATTTGACGCTTGTTCACTTTCATCACTCATATGGGAAGAGGACATGTTGCGAGATGATTTTACACAGTTTCTTGTTGAAAAGGACAATGCATTACATCTTATGGAAATCAAACATTCTAAGTTGCATATTTGTTCTTTAATTAGCTCGAATCTTAATGTTCATACTTCACATTTTGAAATGATCAATCTCATCGAAAGAAGCATTCAAACCAATGATCCAATTGATTGCACGAATCCTCATATGGTGAGTTTCCCAGTGATATATTCGTTTCATCAAATTCATGGTTTGCATCCCCATTTTTGTGATAGGATCTTAGGATGGATTGAATATTCATATATGAAGAAATTTCATAATAAAGACAAGGTTGTGCTTACTTTATTTTTACCTAAGTATCTTGGAAGTAGGCGTGACATGTTTCTTTTAGGTCCTCCATGTGAAGAAATTAATGAACACTTAGAGAATTGTCAGGAGGATGGGGTATTCCAGCCTTGGTTGATGTTTATTCCATTTCCTCATAATCCCGACAAGTTTCTCAAACCTACTTACACTCGCCCCTGCCAATATGACCCTTATCAAGACAAGATTGCACAATGGATGGAGGATTCGTACAACAAGAATATCCAAGGAAATGGTAAGATCATGCTTACTTTGTTTTTAGATGATTATTATGAAGGTAAGTGTGATATGTTTCTATCATCTATTGATATACTACCATTCTTATTAGTAATTCTTGATCTTGTTTCCATTGCACGATTAGAGTTACTCTGATGGCTACATTGGAAGCATGACTTCACGTAGTATTCTGATGTGTTCAATAGTTAGGGTAGGTTTAGGAATAGGTTTTCTTTCAGTTTTATTTCTCACTAGTTCTCTTTGTAATAATACAGTCATGAACGCAAGTGGGCGCACCACGAGAACCATAATATGGCTATTGTCATGGAAGTCCCCTTGATCCTTTTCTCTTTACTTCTAGTTGAACATTTATTTTCAAAAACACAGTATCGTCATGAAAATCTTAAATGGAAAAGTAAAGAGATAAATAAATCTAAAATCAACCCTGACCCAACGCACCAAGAGTAGGACTGCTTTCCCATCAAACAAGATTTTTCTACTTCTTTCAAGGATTTGTTGCATGAGGTTTTCATATGCACCTACTGTACATATTTTTTTTTGTGTGGATTTCTTTGCTTTCAAATCTTTCTTCGCTGGTGTGTTTTGATTTCTCCCTTATGCTTACCAGTTTTTGCTTTTGGAAATACACATACCTGCATTTTGAACTATTCAGACAAAGAAAACAGAAAATTCTTTCACTGAAATGACTGTTGAAAAATTGGTTGAACATCAATTATATACTTCTGAAATTTACATCTATGTTGGCAAAGACTGTTTTTTGAATGAAGTTAACTGATTTCGATCTGTGAGTAAAGCCTGTCACGATCATCTATTATATTCTTACGTTGTCCCTATTCCTTAAAGGAACGACTCAGAAGATGTCTCCCTGCTTTAGAAGGTTTTTTCTGTAAATAAACCATCTCTGGATCTTAATGAAGGAAAATTCTAAAAAATTATGTTGAGGTCTGTAAAAAATATGTTAAAATATCATAATTTTCAGCGTCACCCCGCTCAACTATATATCTTTAAAAAAAAACAAAATAAATCATTGAAAGATCTGTGGGAAGTGCTTTTAAACCCACTGGGATGCTGAACAGGTCTGCTGGCAGCGGGTAAATGCATGCATGATGCTAAGACAACTTCGCCAGGGTACTGAACAGGCCTGCTGGCAGCGAAGCAATGTCGCGTATATGAAAATTTGCAAATATGAAACCTCTGACCTTAAAATCTCCTTTATTATGATTTGGAATTTCTTGGTGGGATACGGATATCAGAGTGGGTTAAATGGCAACCCTGTCAAGGCTATGGACGCCTGCTGGCAGCAGTGGCCCCATCAACAGTATTGGAGATTTTATCTTTAATATCATGGCTCACTTGTCTTAAGACTGTTATCAGTTTTCATCCTTTAAACACTACTGGAATATTTGATTAATGATGATGTTTAAACAATTTTCTGGTTATTTCTGTGGAATTATTCTTGTTATCTTAATCTGAATTCGTGCTTTTGGTAGAGATAACTGCTTCTACCAGTGTGTCGCCATTGTTGGTAGCCATTTCACATTTTTATCCTATTCTTATAAATCTGCCTACACCAGTGTTTTGAAACCCTGGATTTTCATCGCAATCTTTGAACAAAAACAACACTATTATTTCGTGCATTTTCACACCTGCCTTTGTTCTCGTTTTCATGACTACAAGCATGAAAAATTTGATTTCGAAGTCACATTAAAATCATCACTGGATTATTATAGTCACTCTTGTCTATGTGTTCATTGCATTTCCAATTTAATTATAGTCACACAGTTGGCAAGACTCCAAGATCTTTATTCATTTGGCATTCTTTAATTTATTAATATGATTTCATTTTTATAAGATTGTGATGATATTATAATGACTGTCATTGAGTCCTTAATACATTGGTGGTTTGATGTTCTATAGTCTTTGATCGATTTCCTTGACACATTGGTTTCATGAAAACACATTGACGTTGTGGTTAGACCCTTGGTGTAATCATTTCATGACACACATATTTGATATGATCGAACCCTTGGTGTTGATTTCGAATCATTGCTTTGGTTTTAAAACTATGCAAACGCTATGCTTATGTAAATTTTTGGGTCGACTTACCATAGATTTCATTAATTGTTTGAGTGGCATTGTTTTTAACATAGTGATTTGAATCACCATATACATTGTCGGTTGTACATTAGGAAATGATTTTTTTGCGTGGGTTGATTTCATTCCACCACCCTCACACACTCGGGCATTAATGCCTTCCCCCCTATCTCGGGATAACTCTGTTGTTTTCGGGTAAGCCTGTGAGCTATTTGATCCTGTGTATACCCTGTCCAAACCCTTGACCATTTACTCGACTCACTGTGTGCTCCCGTCTATGGCACCTATGGTGCGCATAGAGCCAAATGGTATCCAAACACTCCTGCTATTCGAAAATGCCCATAAAGATTTGGAAAACAACGGTTGGTTGGTGTTTATCCAAAGGTTTGAGGGTTTCAACCTTTCGGTTGCCCAACAATTCGCCCTCACCTTCGACGAATGTAGGGCTAAGGTCGGAGACGTACAACTCGAGCTAAATGAGGAATTCTTAAGCTCAGCTACAGGGCTACCAGCTACAGGGAAAAGGTGGTTTAAAAATTCCAAAGTAGACGAGGTGTCATGGCCACTCCTATTCACGTCAAGGAAGATTTTTTCCTATGATAGAGGTATGCCTATCACTACCCTCAAACCTAGGTGGCATGATATTTTGGCAATTGTTAAATAGTTTGTGACCTGCAAAGGTCGTTATGGCTTGGTATTTCTATATCATCTTCGGTTATTGATGAATTTTATAGGCTACCCTTTAAATATGCCACATTATCTCTTACGTAGCCTATACAAGATATCCAAACGATTTAAGCATGAGAGGGCTGATAGCAGCCTTTTCCATCACTGCTTGATCAAACTCATTATCGTCCACCATTTGAGCCTTAGTGGTGATTGTTGGCAAGCCTTCCTATCAAGGAATGGCTTTACCACTCCCGAGTTTGTCCAAGTGGACAAGGTTGTGGTTACTAAAACATTGGTTGGACCAGCCGTGCCACTTCATATCCTCCTCCCCCCTGTCAAACCTTCGGATTGCCCCGACATGGACCTACCCGATACCATGGTCGACCCATGTGCTAAAGACAATACTAAGGCCGTCAAAAGGCCTGTGAGGAAGAAAGGTAGAGGTGACACTGCTGTCAATAGTAAGGGAAAGAAAAATGCTCGATGGATATCGAGATGTGCTAGGAACAAACCCAAGCAAAACGTTGACCAGAAGCCAATAGTGTTGAGCGAGGACTCGGACTCCGAAATTGAATGATTATTAACTGAGGAATATCCCTATTCTCATGGCCTATGCTCTATGGAACCCTATGACTATGTTTCTAACTTACCTCCGTGCCTCAATAACGATCCTAAATTCCCGGGAATCAAGATGCACAAGGAAACCCCTGGTAACTTGAACAAACCCTCGCTTGTGATGCCAAAGCCTGATCAATCACCATGTACCCAATGCAATTCCTGGCTTGAACGTTATTACACCAACGTTCCCCTATTGCAATCTAAGATCAAATCGTTAGAGGAATGGGTGACAGTGTTGTCGAAGGAGAACGACAGGCTACAAGTCAACAAGAAGAAACAAAAAACCATCGGTTCAATTGTTTTCAGAAATGTCGAAGCAGCAACGGCCTTTGTCAATTCAAAATTATCATGACTGAGTTGTGTTCCTACAACCCAGGTATGGTCTTTCCACATCAATTTTGTATGATTTGGTTTCGACTAGCATAACCGATTAGTTATGTTTGCTTGAATAGATTAAAGAACAATTATGTTTACTTTCAATTACCATAAATGATTTCGTTTTTGTATTTAAATTAGCATGAAAGATTTCGTTTGAAATTAGCATAAACTATTTTTGTTTGCATCGATTTGTTTTCCTAAAATCAAATATAGCTATGATTCGGTTATGCGATTTTATTATTCTCAGATTATTATAAATGATTGAGCTGTTTTCGATTATGTTTGGTTTGCGTTTGAAACAATTCCTTACGTTTGAATAAAGGGTAGTCAATTGGGTTTGCTTTCGTTTGGTTCTGTTCAATAGATTCAAAACAATCCTGTTGATTTTGATTTACCAGAAACGATTTTGTTTCGTTTTGAATAAATATTTTCGTTTGGATTATCATTGCATTCGACCTATGCAAAAGATGTGTTTGCTAAAAACGTGTAGCTATGTTTTGTTTGATACGATTTTGCAAATGATTGTGTCGGCCCTGAATTACTTCGATTCATCTCTTTTGGTTCGATCCTGAAATGATTATGTACGTCTAAATTAGCACAGTCGTTTGTATAATGCGATGGATTCAAAGTTAGATTTGATACGGCTCTGTTAGTTTGGATTTAAACGATCTTGTTAATTTCGTTTTGATTCGACAACAATTTTGTTAAGTGTTGAGTCGACATAAACTATTGCATGAAAAAATTACTTGATCGGTTACAGCCTGTTTTGATTGA
>JASDQU010881106.1:71873-88242 GCA_032191745.1 Picea mariana
AAGTTTTGATCGATTTCATTTGCATCAAGGTTAAGTATATGTAACATAATTTCTTAGGGGGATCCATCATTGGTTCAGAATGTAAATATTACTGAAAAATAATTAGATGTCAGAGTATATCATGTAGATACATATGACAACCATACAGATATCATAGATATTACTTCACTGACAATGAGCCTGTTCAGTACCTTAGTGAAGTTATCTACTTTTCCCATTGAATTTCCTTTCACCACTTCAATAAGTAATTGTGCATTTAAATACTGAGATGAGGGAAATCATTTAATGAATTTCCTTTCATCATCTCTCTTTTTCTTCGGGAAAAATGGGGGCAATCGATTTTTCAAATTTCCTTTCACCATTTTCCTTGGACTAGACGGGGGAAATCATTTTATGAATTTCATTTCACCATTTGTCTTATATTTTAATACATGAAGTGAGGGCAATCAATCTGTATGTAACGTACAAGGGATGATATCTGTTTGAGATATTCAAAAGAAAGGTCTGTCATAACTTTTTAGTATACTCTGAAACTAATTTTCTTTCAATCTTCAATACATCTTCACCTATTGAGAAGATTTTATAGGGGATTTTAAATTTTAGGGATCAAACTTGAGCGAACTAGTCAGTTTAAAACTAGGTAAGAGAGATAAAGTTATTAGGATTAACCTGAACATACTTTCTTTCAGTTAAGTTGAAAGGGATGTACAAATTTTCGCCTAACATTATTGAAGACATGTTTCTGAGTTTTCAGAGTTAAGTTGAAATCTTTTCTCTCTGTGAAGACTAGGGAGAGGTATTGAGAATCATAGGAAAATAAAACTTAAGGACGGGTAGGATAAAACGGAAAGAATATTCAAATGTTCTATGCGAACAAGGTCAATCTCACACAAACCTGTTCATTAATTCTCATATTTTCTTTAAGGTCTTTTTATTCTATTTTAATTTTAATTTTATCAAAACTCGGAGAAGACTTTTAGGATTAGGCTGTAATTCTTATATTCCTCTGGTTGTGGATCAGGTGACAATATTTATATGGATGAGACTTCTTTCATATTTAGTGATATCTCCTTGAAAATTTAGCTTAGGTCAGTAGGGTAGAAGCTCTTACCTCATATTTTATTTACATTTTCAACCAAGTAAACTATTTATTTATCACCTGTTTTGAGAGAAAGATAATGTCTTGAAAAAGTTAGTGTTGGTTTTTGATACATCCTTATCCATCAGCTGTTAGCAAGTATTCTGCATAAAAATAAACATGTGAAATGTCAGAAACTTCTGAAGAAAAATAAATGATAGGTGTTGTTTTTTTATATTTCTGTTTTTATGAAATCAACAAACCTGGCCGTATTTACAGTAAAAGTAAAAACTTACCAAAGAAACAAAAAATTGCAAATCAAAACATGAAAATCAAACTGGTATGTATAATGGGAAACTAGGAATCGAATTATTGCATGAAGTCTTTTAGGTAACGCTTGTTGACAGGGGCATTAAGGATCTTCCCATGAAGGTTTTCTAATAAGATTGAATTCTTTCCTTCAGAAGTTGTGATCTTGAAAGGTCCAAACCAGATGTGATAAAACTTGCCGTGATTTCCAACGTCTTCTTTTCTAGCATCCCATTTCAACACTAGGTCACCAGGGAGGAACTCTCTATCTTCATCTTTTTTTATCGAACAACGCTTTCATGTTGTCTTGATATTTCTGAAGTTTCTCATCCACTTTATCTTTGTTTTGCTGTACTTCAATTAACTAGTTTATTATTTTGGTAACATCATTAGGCTCCTCCTTCGAGTCTTGCCAAAGATTCATCACAGGCAGAGAAAGATTTATGGGGACGAATACGTCGGTACCATAAACCATTTGGAAAGGATACAGTCTGATTGATTTCTTAGTGTCGATTCGATTTTCCCACAAAGTGTATTTCAAATGAACGTGCCAGGATTTCTTATTTTTAGTCAACACCTTTTTTCTTATGGTGATTAAGCTCTTATTCAATGATTTGGCTAATCCATTTCCCTGAGGATAGTAGGCTGTGGAATGTCATAGTACAATATTGTGCTTTTGAAAAAAACTGATCATTGCCATGTATTTGAAGGCTTGGGCATTATCAGTAACTATTTCCAAGGATAGTCGAATCTCGATAAAATATTTTCTTCTAATAAATTGATCACCATTGAGTCTGTAGCATTTCATGTTGGGATGGCCTCCACCCATTTAGTGAAATAGTCTGTGGTGGTTAAAATCCATTTATGTTGTATACTTTAATGTGGATGGATTTCTCCGATGAAATCTAGACCCCATTGTTGAAATGAAGCTTCTGTTTTGACCGAAATTAAGGGTAGTGCGAGAAGTTTTTGCTTGCCTGAGAATAGTTGACAGGAGTTACAGGATTTGAATTTAATATTCACATCAGTAAACAATTTTGGCCAATAGTATCCAACTCTCAGGATTTTATAGGTCATTTCTCTCCAGGCTTGATGTCCTCCACACACCCCTTCATGAAACTCATTTATGATGTTCTTCGTTTCAGATTCTATTGGACAGCTTAGTAAAAAGACAAGGGGATCCTTCCAATACAGTTGGATGTCAATGATGCAATATTTTACCGTGTGCAACTTCAATGTTCTCGCTTCCAAGAGAGTCATATAACTTGGGCACTAAAGAGTCAGGAGATATGAAACTATGTCGCCATACCAAGATGAGGAAGATAATTTTTCTTGAATCAAAGTCACAAGTATCTACACATAAATTATTCTATATATGGAAGGTCTCTGTAAGTTTGCAGATGATTTATCCCGAGTGCTCTGAAATTTGATTCGGCTAATAGCTTAGCCAAGCCCTGACCCTTGGTGAGTTTGGTCGGTTTTAACTCAAGGTCGAATTCCTGAATTTTGGCTAACCATCGGTCTCTTTTTCCATCACTGTCAAGATGAACCAATATGTCCTTGACTGCGTTGGTCGGTACATAACAAATTACCTTGGAATGAAGCACATAAGTCCTAAAATCTTTGAGGGATTTCACCATTATGTATGCCTATTTTTCCAGTATATCATATCTCAACTTTGTGTCTTTGAGACTTTTACTAAAAAATGATATTGGATGCTTGAAACCTTCATCGTTCTTCTGTAAGAGAACGACCGCGATAGTATGTTCAGAGGCAAATGAAAAAATCAAGAATTCTTTCATATAATCTAGGCTGGCTAGCACCAGTGCTTCTCCTATCATTTTCTTGATGCGTTCAAAGGATTCTTTAGCTTTAGTCAACCATTTGAACTCGGTGTCCTTTTTCAACATATTTGTAATCAGTTTAACAATTTCAGCGAAGTTTGGAATGAATCTTCTTAAAATAAATATTTTTCCTAAAAAAGACTAGATTTCCTTTTTGTTCCTAGGAATATTTATTGTATCTATAGATTCAACCCTTTTCAGGTCAATTTTGATTCCTTCCCTATTGATGCAGACCTATTGGCCCTCGGGCCAAGATCTACTCACAGGATCGTTCTTTAACCCCTTTGAGCCGGATCGACTCTTTCGAATTCCCTGTTGGAATTTCTTTTCAAATCGATCCACAGGTCCTTCAAGAAGCTCCCCTGTGCGAACAACACTAGGCGCGAGCTCCTTTCTCCCCAAGTGACCACAGTGCTATGACCAAGGCCCAATTCCAAAGGCGCTTGTCACAACTCGCAACTCACGAGTTCATGATTCGTGACTCTTGACTCTTCCCTTCCAATCTCGCGATACCCGAAATGCTGATACGGGTATGGCTCTTCCTCTATTAGTGCCTTCCTTGCGTGACCACCAGCTAGGCTTAACGCTATATCCTCTCACTACTCACCACTTCACAAGTTGTGGCGTCCAATCTTGGCACCTTCCTTTCACGAAACCCTGAGAAGCGATGTTGACTTTTCTACTCACATTCTCGCTACTCGCGACTTCACAAGTTTCAATGTCGAGCTCTCATGTTCTTATCTCGCGAATCCCTGAGATGTGAGAAGTCAATGGAGTATTGACTCCTTCCACTAGGTAACATGTGTCTACCTATCTGACGCACAGGCCCACCTTGTGGTTCTACCACGTGTCCCTCGTGCCCAGCTTCGACACTTTGCGACTTCACTTCCCGAAGCGCTACCTCCTTTGTATCCCGACACCCAAGGTGCCGAGATCCTGAAATACTCGCTACTCCTTATCACAACTCGTGACTTCGATAATTTTGGGAAAAAAGTCTCAACTTCCTATCTGTCGATATGCCGAAATGCCAAAATTCCAACACGTCGTCAATGCGGGTCCCACAATGGAACTTCTCGCCTTTTTGGATTTTTGGAATTTGCGACTTCGTGAATCCTGATGCTAAGATTTTGACTCTTCAACCCCCGAAACCCCGAAATGAGAATATGTGAGTGATCCGACGACCCCTGTTGGCTCAGATCCTACGGATGTTCTAGCTCCTCGCGATTTCACCACTCGCGACTTGGAGTACCCAATCTTTGGGCTCTCACCTTGCGAACCTCTGAGTTCATGAGATCCCTTAATCTCTGCCACCTATCCCCCTCCGATGGATGGCTGCAATTCTCTCGTGGCTTCACCACTCGTGAAGTCGAAGGACTTCCCTTTCTGACCTCTGATGTCTGAATCCTCGATATGGGTGATCTCGTGACACGTGTCCTCCTTCTTACGGATGGCTCAGATTCTTTCACAGTTTCACGACTTTGCCTTTCGCAACCTCGTGAATCTTGATGCAAAGGTTTTAAACCATAACTCCCCTTCTCCTCTGCACGATCCGACGGCTCTCGGGAATTCGCGAATTCTCCACGGAGAATTCCAACCATCCAATTCCTCCTTGACGATTCTTGCGAAATGAACAAGTATGCTTTCACGAACTTGTCCGCCAGCAAAAACAAGGTTGCTGCGCCTCCTTCGACACTTTAAGGCACTAGCCGTCTTGAGCTTCTCTTCAACAACTTCGAAGACTCTACCCCTTTTGAGATTTCTCCACAACTTGAGTCTTCAAAAAGACTCCCGCATGCACTCCTTGTAGAAACCCTTCAAATACTTCCAAGCATTTGAATTCTTAGACTCTACGCACTCTCTGTGACAACAGTCTTTCAACAACTCCCTCAGGTTGCAACCTCTGAGAATCTACTTAGCCTACGCACACCTTGCATGGATCCTGTGCTTAACTTGCACTTCTGCGAGAATGAGAACAATTTTATCCCTCCTGAGCTTGCAGAGACGAACTCTGATTTCTGTCAACGCACACCTTGCGGACAATTTCACTACACTTCTTGCAAGAAAACTCTTTCTCAGACAAAGAAACAATTGAAACTCATTCTTTACTCTCTTAGAATTCGAATGATTAAAACAAAATCATACATACATGGCATAAAAGAAAATGTATATCAGAAAGAGTAAAACAATCATGAGCATAACAGTCAATCATGCATACACAGAAAGTATTTGAACACCATGAGTCTGGATCAAAGCTTCATATATTAATCTCAGAACTTCTGTACATGAGTTCTTCTACACAACTTTCTGCTTCTTCTTCTCTATGCTATCTTGATCATGATGCTAATATTACAATGATACAAGTGAGGGTGTCTATATCCATTTTACCTCCGGCTCCTAAACTGTCTAATCTAAGAATTTAAAGCTACCTACTTACATTTACCAGCATAAATGCCTCTTAGTCCTTCAGACGAGAGCAGGACGCTCAAGGCCTGATTACAATCTACAAGTACACCCTTTATTAATTGTTTCATTTATGTTTAGCGTATCAACTTCAAAACATTTCAAACAATTCATCATGTGCCAAAATGCGTTGGCACTTGCCCCACGCTCGCTTGTTGTTGGCAATGCTCCTGCATCACCTATATACTATATGGCCCAAGAGTTTACCTTCTTGCATTGCAAAATGAGATTTCTTGGGATTTAGAGACAAACCGAATTTCTAACATTTCTCGAATGTCTGTTTGAGGTGTACCAGGTGCTCTGCATATGAGTTAGAAAAAATAGTTAAATCATCAAGATAAATAATGACAAAATTATCTCTCTCATTGAAAAAAGCTATGTCCATTACTTGTTGGAAGGTGGCCCCTACGTTCATTAGACCAAACGACATTTTATCGTACATCAAAGTACCCCATGGAGTGGTAAACACTATTTTTTCTTTGTCATCTTTGTGGAATGCAATTTGATTGTAACCTGAAAAGCCATCAATCATAGACATTTTGTTAGCCCCGACCACTTTTTCCAGAACGTGATCCATTTTAGGGAGTGGATAATTATCTTTAAGGGATGATCTGTTTAGGTTTCTGAAATCCACGTAGAGTCTAATTTCATCGTTCTTCTTCCTTACTAGGACCAAGTTGGCTACCCACTCAGAATACCTGAGTGGAACAATAATATTTGCATCAAGGTGTTTTTTTACCTCTCTTTCTATCACATGTAGGAGTATAGGGTTTATTTGTCTAAGCTTCTATTTGAAAGGCTTGATGCCTTGATTTAAAGGGATTTTATAATCAATGACAGTGGTATCATAAGTTTTCAGTTCATCGTAAGACCAGGAAAAGACATATTTTTATTGTTTGAGTAACTCATCATATTTACTTTTCATTTCAGGTAGAAGGTATTTAGATATTTTGACCAGTTTAGGAGTTTCCCTAGTGTATACATTACAATCTTCCACCTCTTCAGGCTGAGGTTGCAAGGTAGACTTTAGGGGTATGTCATCCTGATCAAATAATATTTCTAAAGGAATCAAACCTTTAGGGATCTGATTTTTTTTCAGCAATGACATGTGGTGGTTAGCGATCTTATTTTGGAATTCCTGAGGATCTTCGCCTTCCTGTATGATCCAAGTAGGGTCATTCTAATTTTTCTGATCGATGTGCATTTCAGAAACCTCATCCACCATTTCTATAAATTGTGTGATCTGCTCATCGTCTTCAAAGTCCTGCCAGTGATGTACATTATTTGGTATTGAAGGCATGTGCCTCATTTCTATGTGATACTTTAGCTTCAGGACGACATGTGGCATAACAGTAGCAGTCGCTTTTGCTAGAGAATCAAATTGTTGGTTTTGTACCCTGGGAATATGATGAATATTAAAATATGAGAAAAAAAATTCTATCAAATCCCAGGTGCAGTTCTTGTACGACCTTAACCTTGGATGCTTAGCTTGATACTACTACCTTATCTGTTTTACAATTAATTTTGCATCGTTGTAAACTATTAGATTTTCAATTTTCAATTTCCTAGCAGCTTCTAATCCTAAGAACATGGCTTCATACTCGCATACATTATTTGTATAATCAATGTCCCACTGCAATCTATATGAGAAAGGAATAATGAATTCATCCTCGGGTGCCACAAACAACACTCCAGCTCCTACTCCTTCCCAGGACGAAGCACCATCAAAAAACATTTTCCAAACTCCCACACTATTTACATTTTTGTTTGTATTTTCTATTTTTTTTTTCTTCTTCTATACAACTTTCTTCTGTACATTCATCGAAACCATCATCAATTGACAATATAAAGGTTCCTAAATCCTGATCGATGACATATACAAGGTAATTATTTGTGTTCTGCAGGTCACTTATAGTATATTCCAACCTTGTCTCTCTGTATAGATGGGTGAACAATCCATCGAAAATTGGGATCATAGTATACGTGATGTCCAATTGAAGTGATCCTCCAAATTTGGCACCCCAAGACTTGGATAACAACATGCCATACTTCATAGGAACATCAACAATGACTGCATCCATGAGAATGCTCTTCACAGGAATCTGTGCAAGATTAACTACCAAATCTTTAATCATATCAAGACATTTAACCTTTCTTTAATCAAAATAATACAAATATCAGTATGGTCTAGTAACCTCAAGACCCAATTTTTCCATTATAACTTTAGGAATTAAGTTGTGGGAGGCTCCGGAATCCAACATACAGTTATGGAGTAGGTGATCACATATAGTCAGTGTGATATAAAAAGGAGCGACAGGGTATTTATCATTTTGAATATGCGGACCAAACATTATAGTGGGTCTATCATCTTCCAAATTAATAACATCCACATGGATTTCAACATCTAAAAAATTTATCATCTTGACAATTTGCTTTCTATACATTGGATTTTTCGCCAATTCAACCAGAGGTACAAGAATTTTGATTTTATTAATTTCATTTTCTAGATTGAAACTTCCAATCGTCCTTTCAACCTCTCTGGTTGGGATCTTTATTTCTTTATTTTCTGGCCTATTAGTCTGTGTTTCTTTTGTTTTGGTAGTTTTCGTTTCAACTATTTTTGTTTTGGCAGCTTGCGTTTCAGTGGATGGTTGAGACGCCTCACTCTTTTTACTTGTTGAAAAGATCTTCTTCGGTGGATCAGTTGTAGAATTTTTATCACTAGGTATTAAATTATATTTTTGTTGAAACTAAACCATTATGGAGTCGATGATTCCTTTATAATCAGACTCTCCCATATTATTTATACTTTCCTCATCTCTGAACAGGGGTTCTTGGTCTAAATATCTTTCATAATTCTATTTGGTTAGGTGAGGTTCTTGTTCTTCATCTCTGATATTGTTTTGTATCTTCATCTAACCCCTCATAGTCTTGCATATCATCAGTTTGCATGAAGTTTTCTGTTTTAAAAGGGGCTTTGATTTTTTGGTCCTCATTTTTTATTTGTCTCTGTTGGATCTGAGGGTTGGGGTTTCTTTTGAAATCTCTTTTAGAAAAAGGATCATGCTGAGCTTGGTATAGCTCCATTATAGAGATTTTTTTTTATAACTCTTTGATTATCTTAGCCATGTCATCCATTTTTTCTTCCGCAGACCTCCCATATTTGGAGGGTCCTGCTTATTCTCTAAAGCGTTTAGCTTCTTTGGTTCCCATCTCAATATTTGCCTTTAGCTTACCCGATTCCATCATGTTCGACTCAATTTCGATGGTTCCGTCCTGCATTCTTGTGAGGTCGACAGATCTCCTTTATCTCAAAAGTAG
Source organism: Picea mariana (assembly GCA_032191745.1). Lineage (NCBI taxonomy): Eukaryota > Viridiplantae > Streptophyta > Pinopsida > Pinales > Pinaceae > Picea > Picea mariana. Next base: position 80,886 of record JASDQU010881106.1, read on the forward strand.
GGCAAAGTTGGGCTTGAAAGCCCCTATGAAATTCACTTTAGCTGCGGGCTGAGAGGGTTTAAATTCTGTTGGGATTTTATGATAAATGTTGTTAAAACTCTGTGTGAAATCTAGGACTGACTCATAATTATTTTTCCTCAGGCCCCCAAATTATGTCAGATAATACAAGTGATATTTATTTTCTCCCCACTGCCTTAAAAAGGCATTTTCTAGTGCATCATAAGATGTTATAGAACCTACCAGGAGCCCTCGAAACCAGATTCTCACTTGTCCCTCAAAATTTTGCATCAAAAGTCTTGAGTAGTTATCCTCATAATCAATGTCGAGGATATCAGGGAATTGGTAAAAACATTTTATGTGCTTTGTGGCAGTTAAGTCTCCTTCTCCCATGAATTCTAATAAGTTTTTCATATAGTTTTCTGGTAGATCATGAAGGACAGGGGGAAGGAGTAAAGGCAAATATCTGGCTGCCACTTTGAAAAATATTCTAGGGGGTAGAGGTGGAGGTCCTTGACCACCTCCTCCTCTAGCACCACCTCTAGTACCACCTCCTCCAACATCATCCATTTGATGTCGAGGGGATGAACTTTAGGAGTTAAAGAGAGGGTTTTTGTAAACTGCTAGGGACCGAAGAGGTGACTGTTCAAATTCCTCAGGTTGCAGTGAAGGAAATACCAAGAATTGAGCATTATAGGACGCAAAATCTAGAAGAGGAGGGAATGGAAAATGTGGACTAGCTTCTTCAGACTTAAAAGACGTATAGATAGGTGAACCAGCAGGAGACGAATCAGGGTATAACATGGACTCCTCAGGATTTTTGAGAACAAAAACCTTAGTTTTGGGTGAGGATGGGGTAGATAGAAAAGTAACAATAGCAGGTATAGAGGAGGATATTTTATTCAGACTGTTTGGAGTATTGGACGGGTCAATTTCAATCTTTATTGTAGTTTCGCTAGTTGAAGCCTCCGCGGAAAGCGTTTGTTTAAAATTTTCTTTAGGAGTTAATATTTTGACCGGAACCTGAGTATTTACTTGATTTATTTTAGGTTGATACATCTTACGTGAAGATGAGGTAGTGGACTTGAGGTATCCCTTGGGTTTTAATAACTTTTCGGGATTAGATACAAGTGTAGTCTGATGAACCTCTGGGTTCTTCCTGGTATTATTTCTATCGAATTCCAGTTTATCTGTAGTGGAGTCACCAAGTGAAACAAAAAAATTATCCTTATTATTGTATTCAATCTTTTTTCACTATCAAAGAGATAAACTTACCATTTCGTTCTCCCAGGGAAAAATAACTTCATTTCTCCATCCTCGGCAATGACACCAAAAAGATGTTGTTCCTAAGATTAAACCTAAGGATTAAAGAATAATGTCAGGCATAAGGAATATAAAGGAAAGTTTTGACGGGTGATTTTTCTTCCGTTAGTTATATAAGAATTAATCCTCAAATGGAATTAATGATAGAACAAAACATAGGTCGTCTTTTGTCGTCTGAGTCAATTTATAAAATCAAATGATGTGGGATAAACTTACAAAACTGTTAAACAAAATGAGGCATCAATACACAATGAATATTACCTTGTTAATAGTAGAATAAAACAAATAATGCACCCTTGAAAGGATATAAGATGCAATTATCCAAGTAGCTCACAGGTCTTGTATTTACTGATAGCAAATACAAAGGAAACACTGCTTGCTTATCAAACAACTGATAAAATGTGACTACAGTAGTAGTAGTACTAAATTGCAGCCACTCACATATCAAGGAATGATATAAAGAAAAGCTAGAAATATGAGATACAGGAGAAACACATAACTCAAACTACACAAAGGTTGGAATCTCAGTCTGCACTTGTATTAATTCTCACAAAGGAGAGTTTTCTCTATTACATCCAATAAGAAGAAACCCGTGTTAAGTCTTCAGACTATGTATTTATACAAAAATGTTCTCAACCCTAAGCGGTTAAAATTCTCATAATTTGAAAATAGTAAATATTATAATATGTAAAATTTGAAGAGTTTCATTCACATCTTCTCTGTCCCTTCGCCTGCTGGCAGATACGTTTCTTCTTCTTGTCCTCCAACTCAGAAACAACTGGCCTTTAATCATGACCTGTATACATGATATGCACACGTTGTCTCAGTTGTTTCCATATGTGTTGGATTTCCCTTGCTCGACACACTAAACACATCGTCCTACAAACTATACCACTAACCTGGAAGGCATTGTTGTTTCATTCGCCTCAAAAGTATATAACTTTTTTTCTATGTGAGGAAGCTTGTCTTCCATTCTCTTGGATTCTAAAGATATAGACTATAGCCTCAGACTGGGATTGACTATCCACTTATTAATATGGATAATGTCAATTCATTTTAATTGCAAGATTTTGGCCTAGGCTTCTTCCATGACTGATATTCTGTGATTTCCTTGGCCAAATTGCCTGATAATATCTTGGCCCAATTGAAAGAAAAACCCCATGCAACTTCATGCATGATTGATACCCATGATAACATGAAGTGAGTAGAGTTTTATTTCTTGAAAAGTCTACATAGCATCATGGCCACATACATCATATGAGCGTCTAATGATGCAGTGGCGTATATGCCATGGGTGTCTTCTCTGGATTTCTTGGGGTGTACCCACCAATCCTTGATCAAGTCAGGGTAATTCTTTACACCTTGTGGGAAATATTCTTCATCGAACTCTTTTATGAAAATGACATTATAACTATGTTTGAATGCTGGGGAAAATTTGTACATCACATGTATATGTTTTGGTCGAAAATATCCAACAAAAACCTTCTGTGAATTGTGGACGGTCCTGGCCGAAACGTTAACATTATCTAGGGCCCATCCTATCATGTCATTATATGACATGAGCCTCAGTCGCATGGCTATTTTATGCATCTCTGATTGGGCTACATATTTGAGCTTCATCGCTTGAGTTTCGGTCCCCTCATAATCTGAATCCTCTGGACAGTTTCTCAACTCATATTGTAGGATATCACATACCCGCGTCTAGGTTTTTATGGTCTCCACAACTCTCGTTGATGTGTTCAAGAGGACATCTATGTTCTGGCTCGAGCTCTCACTGGCCACTTTAACCATTTTCCATGAAGCCATGATAGTAGTAAACTCAGAACTGTGTTACCTGTCACAGAAAATGCACAAAACTTCTTATCTTGCTAAAGCTTGCTCTGTGAAAAACACGAATGGAATTCTCAATGCAATATCTTTTTCACCTTAAGTGCATCAATTTGTGTATACCTTTACTGACAATGTGTTTACTTTCCTTAATGAAAAGATTTGGGCGGTGTTCCGAGATCTTGTTTGAAATCATTTTCCCTATATCGACTATTAATGCCATTAATGGTTGGTGGTTCGTGATCGAGATATGCGAAATAATATTTAAATTTACCTGAACTACGATTTAACGAAAAATTAGCACAAGATAATAGTGTTTAGCCATTAACTAATCACGTTTAAATTTAATTCCTTTCGGGCTTTCGGACCTTAGGATATTTGATATTATCTCTATATATTATTTCCGAAGATCGAAACCACAAAGTGATTAATTATTCACTAATTGTCTTTAATCTTCAATTAACTCTACTTAACGCTTAAGGGAGTTCGAGAGTTTAGGCTTCGTGAATTTAGAATGCAATGGATGGTGAATATCCAAACTCCAAGTGTGTGATGCTATCAATTAACTTTAATTGAGATTATTTTATTTAACCAAGGTTTAATATTTCAGGAATTCGTGTTTCGTAGATTTACAAGTTAGATCTTCTGTTGCTTTCTTGAAGGGGCGCTTCCCACAGTGACGTGTCAAAGATTAGGAAGGTATACGTGCATATGGTGACTAGGATCTGTCAAATGATTTTCACATATCAAGACTTTGAAGGTGAGGCATGTTGAAACGCCTGAAGTACGAAACTACAAAACTAGAAACTCCAAAGTATTCTTTAGTGATTTGACTCTTTAATGAATAGGCAGCTCCATAAATCCTAAGAGATTAGAATCATTTGATTAGATGGAGGACTTCATCGACAGTGAGAATCAAGCGCACATTTTTTTATATTTTAAATGGGAATGAAATCTATTTAAAGTATAAACTTTAGAAATATATATGTGTTCCAACACAAGTATCGTTTTCATTGGATCCTATGTTGTGACAAGCATTAGAAAATGCCACCAAGTGTTCATTCATAGTGATAGTGTTATTTCCTAAAAACCTAGGGAGATTCTCTTTTAATTTAGTAAGTGGACGAGTAGCAAGTGCTAGGTTAAGCAGGAGAGGAAACATTCCACGGGGTAGTTGTAGCATCCTCTTCAAACTGAAAAAGCCCATAATTTTTAATGACTTTGACGAGGTTTGTAGTAGATTGGATAGGGACTTGGTGACTATATAAGCTACCAATCATTGACGGAGTTGAAGATTGAGATCAATAAGCACCTCTAGTGCCACAAGAGCCACCACTAGATGACATCTTGTGAATGATAGGTAAGAGAGAGAAAGACAAACTAGATGAATCAGAAAAATTTCTCCTTAGATTACTTTGTTGGGTTGAAAACACAACGTTCCTTCTTCCTATTTCAGAAATAGGATTAATTTCCGGTGATAAACCTCTTCTTCTCCTAGAAATATAAGGGTCTAAAGACATGAAAAGAAGATAAAAAATGTAGGAAAAATAAAGCTATGGTTGATTCCTAGGCTGTCTTTGCCTAGCTTCCCAACGTTCTCGGGATTTTATGTCTTGTTCAATTGTTTCCCATGAGTGATTAAGCTCAAACTGGGTATTATTGGTATCTAATATGGTATTAAACAAATTTAAAGCAATGTTGGTTTGATCTTGAAGACCGGGCTCAATATTGGTCTGCCTTGCAACAGGTACAATCATTAATAAATGAAATAGTCAAAGGATCAATATCATAAATGTAAATATATTCAATGATAATCAAGAATAAAAATCAACTAGAAAGATATGGAAGATCTCCCCAGTATGGTCTCCAAATAAATGTTGATGAAAATATATGAAATAATCTTACTCAAGCATTTTCAGATCTTGCTTAGCTAAGGAAAGATAGCCGAGAATATCACCCTATGTTTATAGACTCAAAATTTGTTTGCTAATCCACAAGTATTAGTTACAAGGGCTTAAGCTGATGTTTTTAAAATAGAAGATTGTTGTAAACTTCAACATTTTTATATAATTTTATGAATATAACATATGCAAAAGTAAATGTGGAGACAAGAGAAAAAATACCAAGTCACGTATTAACATAGATGAGACAGAATAGCAATCACTTATTTCATTCCAAGAAATCAAAAGAATCGTTCTCTTTACAAAAATCCTCGAGGGAGTTTGGACCAAAGTCAAACTTAGATGTCCCCGATGAAAACCATACAAAAGGACTTCTAACAAAAAGTAAAAAAGAATGAACTTTAAAAGCTGGATCAACTTTCCATAGATTGCTTCCCACTCGACTTTGCACAATATCCTTTATTAGTCATGAAATTTAATTCATAACCAGACAAGTCTACACAGACTATCAAAGATAGATCAATGCCTCTGAAAACAAGTGTCTGAATGATGTAATTCAACTTTGAATCATGTTGTCTACAATATGACTTTGTTGTCATAAAAGAGAATTAGGCTTTTAATGAATTGAAGAATGAATGAAAATTGAACTATCTCAATAAAAATTAATAGCAAACCTTAGTATGATTTCTCCTTCTATTCTCCCCTTGTTCTTCCTTCTCATTTTTCTTTTATGCATCCCAAATTAGTTGAAGTAGTTCAACTACTTCTTTTAGTTAAGTTAGCTAAAACTCAACTAAATTTTAGTTAGGGGAAAAATTAATATAATAATAATAATAAGGGTCTTTTAATAAATAATAACTAGTAGGTGGGACCCCTTGTGACTCCCTTTAGTTTCTTAAGAAAAATAAACATAACTAGTCAAACAATCAACCACATCCCTCCTTATGGCTCCCATCATAATTCTCATAATTTGAAAATTAAATATCAATGCTATTTTAAACCATATCCAAACATATAATATCCAAAATATCCAAAAATAGTATGTTGTCCAAAAAATTCAGCTATTGGAAGATTGGTTGTTGTCATTGATGTCAACCCTAGTCATGGGTTTTGGACTGCAGAATTGATAAAGGTATTTGGACATGAAGGACAATGCACATGCATATACAAAACCCATGAATGGATATTATGCATCATGTTGTTTCCGGTGGTATGTGGCACGTCACGTGGATCCTCATGGTTGAGGAGAAATGAAGTTTTGAAGATGACAAAGTGAATTGAAGAAGGAAGTACATGTAGGCCCTGAAGATAATTAAAGAAAAGAATTACAAAATAAGAAAGTGTCAGGTCGGCCCTAATATTAAAATGAAGTGACATAAATGGTATAAATAAACATCATTATACATTCATTTTGATACAATTCGAATTTCATAGGAAATAAGAAGTAAAAGAAGGCCAGATTTCAAGGGAGGATGAAGTCTTTTGGTGATGTGTTCTAAGGTATGTTATTTTCAGGTCATATTACCATTTTTGCTATAAATTTTTTTATAGAACGATTCATATGGTGAAATCACTATGGTATTGAGAAGACATATCAAGGTACCTCTGGTAAAAGTTTTAGCTCTTGATTCGCTATAATTATGGAGATACACTCTGTGGAAGATAGGGTTTGTGACCAGTCCTTAAGCTAGTCAATAAACAAGTGTTCCGGGTAAAAAAATCATAACTTATTCATACAGAATCCAAATGAAGTGGGACCACTTCCATTGGAAGTATTATGGATTTTAGTTTCTTGTGTGTGAGTTTCAAAATTGGATATTAAATATTGAGCGCGGGGCATGCTATACAAGTTGGGTCTTCTGAATAGACCAGAATTGAATAAAGTCTACCATTATTTCTATAACCTCTTTTTGGGGAGGATTCAAGGAGTGAAAATTGGAGGATTTTTAGAGAATACATTGAGTAATATTATATATAGGATCATATTACTCCAAGAATTGAAGAATTGCAGAAATTGAATAAGTCTTAGGAAGCATTATCAGGTTCTATGTGATGATTGGTTGATGGTGATGATTTAATGTAAGGTTTCATTATCTCTCATATATTCTTGGGTGGAAGGAAGGGGCAACGATGGAGAGTTCAAATCTCTCTTTATATTGGAGCATTGTATCTTCCTCTTGGAGGTTTATCCCTCCCTTTACATTTGGAAGCTGTAGCTACCTTTGGAAGTCATTACTTCCCTTGAACAATAACTATTGATTATTTCTCATATATTGTGCATGGTGTATTGTGGTGTATTGGTGTAACTC
>JASDQU010881107.1:0-17218 GCA_032191745.1 Picea mariana
AAAATAGAATCACAGATGATGCTCACGATAACATACAACTGCTTGGGATACCCTACGGAGCAGTGGACTGAGAGACTCATAAATGCCCACAGTATGGCACTGATAATGTCTTGGGATCTCCCCAATAGCGATGTCTGGGACATTCGCAATCAACCCCTCTAAGTTCTGTTCCACTGCTTCATAGTCCTCGGCATCCCATCTTGCCACTGGAGCCACTTCTCCTCACCTATGAATAGGAGACGTTCCTGGAAGTCGATACAGCCCCACATCTATGTCATCAAAAGAAATTTTTGATTGGTCCTTGGATAAACATAAAAACATTTTATATAATAAAATTTTCAAAAACATTTAAAAAGAACAAAATGTGTACTTCTTACCTAAGTCACCCCACTGAGCATCCTCAGGCAGGACTAAATCCAGATCTCCTCAAAAATCCAAACTGGCATATGCGTAGTCATCCATCATCAGCATATGGGGCCTCAACCAGTCAAAAAATGAATCATTATACCTAATTATAGGCCCTGCTATGTGCCAAGCCATGAGGTTACACCACCTCAGCATCCTCAGATTCTGTGGGGCCGGTAAACCCCAATCCACCTATAGTCGCAATAGTGGGACCCTCTCGAGGAAGGATGACACCAAAAGTGACCCATACCTAAACTACTTCAAAGAACCCCTTCTGCACTTTGTCAATTGCCTCTTCATGCTGCGGAGAACCACATCCGACCAGTTAAAAACCCGAGGCTCTGTGCACTCTATTGCGTATTGGAAATAGTTTTGGAGAGCCATGTGCCGCACTCCTAGCCATGCATGCAATGGTAAAAAAGATAGTCCGTAGGGTCAAATCTTGGAGCCCCCAAATGGCAACCTTGCCCTTACTTCTCTCTACCTCGGGAACACAATATCGGCAAACATACTCGCTCATAGGAAGTTCGCCACCTCTACCTCTAGTCAAAGTAGCATGGTATCCACATCGTGACAACCCCATCAGAAAATAGATATCCTCGATATCTAGTGTCAGCATGTGAACTCCTACATGAAATAACTATTGATCCACATCCCACATGTGGACCAAGTACTCTAACAATCTGAGTTGGGCTCTCATGCCCGGGATCCTAAAAAATTTTAAGAGCCCACATTCCCGGAGGGCAGCGACTGTACCTGGATCATTCCTGGCAATGGAATCATCCTCCTCATGTTCTCTTTCCCTCCATTCCAATATCATGATGGTCAACACCTGCAATGGAGCCATGAGAAGGAAGTCAACAACTTGTTTTAACCTCTTGCATAATTTTTTATTGAGCAAAATGACACGCAGTAATCTATTTTTCAGCCCTCGCAGGTGAACCTTTTGCACAATGCGGGATTCTCGCAGGTGCACTGAAGCCCACCTGGGAAAATCATAGATTATCGCAGGTCCTAAATGGCCCACCTACGAGAATGCTTGAGCGCATATACCGACCCTAAAATGGACTCAAAACTCTAAAATCGCCAATAAAAATCAAAAGTAAACCATGGAAAAGTTGGAAAATTAGGAGATTACCTCGTTGGCTGGAACAGTTTGTCGAATGATCATTTGTACCTCCCGCAATCGAGAAAATAAATTTGGGGGAAAATGAGGTATGTTGGACAAGTTTTTGGAAAATTAACAATGAAATGGTAAAGAGTCTTTTTAACCCATATTTATTCACTTTTTACTATTTCTTGTTGATTTTTTATATTATTTTTATTGCTTTTCTTAAAAAACCTAATACCCTAATAGCCTTGTGAGTATGGTTTTTCGTAGATATAGTGACTTTGAAGTCCGAACGACGGTGTACGAGTATTTTTTTTGTGTGTGTGTTGCATGTACGACTGCTTTTTTAGGGTTTTTGTATGAAAAACATCGAGCTCAGTCTTCGTTCGTTATCGCACTCGAAAATACATGAGAATGCAACCGAGTATAATTTTTCTCGTCTTTTCGTACTCGTCATGGTAACACGAAAACGACAAATGCAAGGGAGTATCCTTTAATCTCTTTTCACGCTCCATAAAAATGAAAATATTGTCGAGCGATCTTGTTCTTTTCACTCTCGTTAAAGTATTTGAAGAAAATGTTCGACATACTATAGTTTATCACTTTTTCAATCTCGTCAAACTCATTTACAAAAAAGGAACTGGGAGAGTTCTCTTTTGTGTTTTTCAGACTCTCAAAATATGAAAAACCCCCGAGTTTTCTATCTTTGGACTCATTAAACAAACATCGAAAGGCCCTTACGGGACCGAACCACTCCTTCTTAGGGTTCATTAAATGTACTTTGAGGGACTCATCCAAAGGATGAGCTTACATCAACAAGCATATGTTATCCTCCTCAAGCTTGTGTAAAAATAAAGAGGTACTCGTCAGAAATGGCGGGGGAAATTTTGGGAAAGGGATGTATTTTTCGTATTTGTATTAATGGCAGTAAGCGTCACTCTTGAACATGACACCCCCTATTCATCATTTGAAACCAGGTTGGGAAATCCATTTGTCTCTCATCTAACTTGCTACAAGGTCATATCTTGGGTCATCTTTGAGTCAGTGCTGCCAAGTCCTTGGTTTTGTCGTTCATATGTTCAAGAGAAGTTCATACAAGCCTTCCATTGAGTCAGCCATCTATAGTTGTCCATTCTTACTGTTGTTCCTGAGTCTGTACTTAAGTCTTAAAAGTACAGTGTCAAGGCATCTGAAAGTATGATGAAGGTTTATAAAGGATTATACTAACCTTCGGTATAGGAAACTAATGAAGATTTCTACGTTCTCGTTGTCTAGCTTCCAACTGTTCCTGGGTAGTAATATCTTGTTCAATGGCTGCCCATGAACGTTCAAGTTCTTCCCGGGTATTAGCGGTTTTAAGGATTGTATCAAAGAGATTTAAAGTGATATGAGTTTGATTAGAGAGTCTGGGTTGAATATTAGGTTGAGTTGCTGCAGGGACAGTCATTTGAGGAACAGTACCAGTATGGAAACGATTTAAGGAGAGATTTTAACGCTGTTTCAAAATGGTCTTAAGAAAGAGAAATTTTAACTTTAAGAATAAAATAGAAATTCTAACAGAAGGCCCTTTCCCGTAACAGTATTATTTTTAATAAAAATATGAAGATGAAAGAAAAACGTTAAGCTGCAGATACGTAAGGTTCCTGTTAATAGAAAAACTCACACATACACAGAAGAAGATATTAGTATGGAAATAACCGACACAGCGTAAATAAACATATAATTCTGTAAATGCAAATTGGTCTTACACCCACTGATAGCTGGTGCAGAGGAAAGACAATAACCAATTACAGAAAGGTGAAATCCCTTCGCTATAGTAGTGGTCGTACTAAAGTATAGCGATACACTTCGATTATGAGAAGTGGAATAAAATGAAACATGAAACATAAAGAAAACAAACTTGTAATACAGTCGGGATGAAATCGAGAATCTTTAGATTTGCTTGTATTCACTTCTTAATGCCAAAACTCTATTACAAATCAGTACCAAAAAGGTCCAGCCTCTTCTTCTTCTTTTTGTGTCCCTTTATACAAAAATTTTCCCCCCTTTTTTTAGAAAACCAATGGTTTCATTAATTCAGTTACAAAACGAGAGGAGCGAAATCATTCCACCTCTCCTACTCTATTTTCAAAAAGTGCCAGGTGCTTTCCTTCTGGGTGATTCGGCGCGTATGATACATTTGTCCACAAACTGGGATACAAGCTATGAAGGATCCGCTTGATAGCTGGGAGGAGCGATGTTACTCCATATTTTCTACTCTATTTTCAAAAAATGTCAGGTGCTTGTCTTTGCGTGGATTTGGTGCATATGATACATTTGTCCACGAACTGGGATACAAGCTGTGAAGGCTCCGCTTGACAGCTGGCCTCGACGAAATAGCACTCTTGGGCCAACTGTGGAAGTTTACCACCTATTTGTGCGTCAATGATGTCAAGAGCGCTGAGTTGTGCGCTCGGTTAAATCAAATGTTTATCAACTTGAGCCATGTCTACCCTGTCCATCTTAGAGATTTCCGCTGAATCTCTTTCATTCTTCTCCTTTAGATCGAGGGAGATCTGATCTACATTCATTTGCCTTAACATTTCTGAGTCGCCTCCACTTTCCATCCCTAACAGCTCGCCATCTATAGCATTGAAGGATTCTTCTAATGAATTGGTTACTTTTTGGTCCTATTCCTTGCTTAAAGTAATATTATGTTCCCAATCCTTTAACAAAATATTACCTCTAGTTTGTTCAGCGATGGTGAGTCCGGGAGGGCCTGCTGAAAATCTGTTGTTAGTAGCTATTACTGCCTCTTGAAAGGTGACCCAAGCAGCCTCTGCGTTCCTTTCTTTGACAGTCAGATTTTCTAAAATACGATGCATTAACACGCAGTCTTCTCGGATCACTCCCACTTTGTCTAACAGACTTTGTTGTACAGAAGAGATCTTGCCCCTGATATCAATCGCCCAGGATTTAAACCCCTTGACGTCGATCATTTTGCTCTCAGCAACCTCTAACTGAGCCTGTAACCCTGTGATCATACTCCTCTGCTGACTTGCCTGTATCCGACCATCTCGGATCACTAAATTTGCTTGTTCCAGCTTGGTTTTGAGGACTTCAATTTTCTTTTGATCAGCCAATCGGGCTAGTTCTATTTCTCCACTCGCCTGACTCTTAGCGCTTTCTGCGGCCAAAGCTACTCGGGCTTTGAGTGTCTTTATCAGGCGATTCTTTCTTTTGAGCTGATTTTTCAACATCCCGACCGAGAATTGATTTGCCGACGCATACGCTCCCAGCGTCCCTGCGATCTCTGTGGCGAATTCCTCACTCTTTTTATTTTTTCCATCTGTCATCACTTCGAATTTTTTAGTTGTTGATCCTTCATCCTAGTAGAACTCCCTTTTCACAACTTCTTTCCTCTTTTTGTCAAAGAAGAACTCATTTGGGGGAAGCTCTTCCGCTCTGATAGGCATTAGCTCCTCACTGAAAATCCATCCCTCTTCTATATTCCCTTGCGTTGACTGCAAGGGGGTGACAGAAGTAATGGGTTCCCCGATCTGTTTTGCTGCCTTTCCCGGTGTGACGACTGAGTCCTGCTTCTTCAGAGGATCCGAGGTCTTCGTCTCGGTTTAGAGATTCTGGGTTTCTGGCGGGTCTGTGTTCTTAACTTCCATCTCTGGACTATGTTCCTTGGATGGATCTTTGGTCTCTTCCTCTGCTTCGGGATTCTTCCCAGACCCCCCTTCCTGGTGTTTTTCGGGGTTAGGAATTTGCTCTTCGGAACCTTCAACATCCTTCCCTTTTTCCTCGGAAAGACCCAAACCTCCCAGCACAACGGGGAGACATATTTTTCTATATTCCTGAAACTTTAAAACAGAGGCCATATCTTCAGGTGCTAAAGATCGGATCCAAACTATCACTTCCCCGTAAGATCTCGCCCCTCGGAAAATGTCATCCGAGGGTGAACACTCGTGTTCAAACCTTTTCAGCCCACAATTTGCTAAATGGTTGCTTACAATTTTCTTAGGATCATGTTTTTTATATTCAATGGAGACTAAACTCAAGTCTTCCAGGGCTGCAGCCTCAGCTTTTGCATGCCCGAAATCCAATAAAGAATAAGAATTAAGCCGAATAGGGAAAAACGGCCATACCTTCTTCGAAGATGCTTTGAGATCTTTACTTACCCCGCCAATTGTTGTTTGTTGGGCAATCTCGTGACAAGCAAGCTTGTCGGGGATGAACAGTGGTAGTGCAAGAGGGGGAACAGCAGCTCTGAAGACTCTAAAATAGGAAAACTCTGTTTCTATGTACCATTCTGCTATACCACTCAGATTTGCAGCGATGCTGTCCGAGATCCGAGGTGGCGAAAGACCAAAAATGGCAATGTGCAGGGGCACCATCACCCAGTTGAAAATTTCATAAATGAATTTGTCCGCTTTATCCTCCCACAGCTTGTCGTGATACTCATGTACAGTTTTTTCATGGGTTGGATTCCAAGCCCAATTCATCAAAGGGAATGGAGTCATGGAACATACTGCGTCCATGATATATGCAGACATGAAAAATGAGGATAGTTTTCCGTTGGCCTTTTGCTCCCGATACTCGGTGACTCTGTTGAACAAGTTGTCTAAGAGCATCTTCGCCCAGTTGAATGAGCAACCTTCAGCAACCCGAAATTTGAGAGGCACCCAAGAGATATAAAAATGTGATGTATCCTCTCGCCCAAAAAGTCGACAGGTCATCATGGCCACATATTTATATTGTGGCTCCAAAGAATCAATAGAATATATGCCCTTGTCATTTTCTCTGAGCTTCGCAGTGTGTGAAACCCAATCTTTAATCAAACTGGGCATGGTTTTGTCATATTCAATGCACTCCTTCTGTTTAAACTTCTCCAGGAAATCAGCATCATACGTGTATTCAGATTTTGACGGAAGTTTATACATGCCTTGGATGTGCTCTGGTCTAAAAGTCCCGACCATGACCCGCTGGTCGTTTAGGATAGTTCTGGTGGGCAAGTCTATGTGATCCAAAGCCCATCGGATCATATCATAATAGGGGAGCAACCGTGGTCTGGTTGCTATCTTATGCATTCCAGATTGAACAACAATCTTATATTTAGTGTTCAAATCATCCTTTTCATTGTCATTGTCATCGGAATCTGAATAATTTACCAACTTAGTTTGTAGAATATCTGAAACAAACAACCAGCTGGGTACCGAACCGCCACTCCGAGGTGAAGTGTCGGAAACAGTATCTGTACCTTGCCCTGCATCCTCGACGCTAGCCTTTGTTGCTTTCCGTGGAGCCATAGCTGAAGCTTGCGTTTTTGCTCTTCTGCGATAAACCTGTGTATACATGAAGAAATTAGTTCACTCGGAAAATGACGAGCTCTGCGTGCTTATGAAAATGAATAATGAAACGTAAATCCTGCATATATTTGAAAATTCTGTACTTTTGAAACAAGTCTGTCAAATCGCAATTAGAAACAAATTTATTTCGTAAAATCCGATCTTATTTTTCGTGGATTCACCCTAATTAACCATTAATTTCATCAATGTTTAGCGGCTCGCCAGTCAATCGGAGTATGGAGAGCAAAAAGTTACCTTGGGAAAAGTGCAAGCCTCGATGCGCGGGACAAATCTTGCTTTACTTTAAAATATTCAAACTTAGCAATGTTAACCATTTTCTCGCTTATCGTTGCATCGTGGATTTCCTTTCAACAATTTGAGTCTTTAACTCACGAGACTGCGAGTTCCAATTTGGCTCAATTAACGATAATCGTGATTTCAGGCATGGTAAATTTCATAATCATTTTAATCATCGTATCGCGACTCGGGACTTCGAAGATAAAATTTTGGAAGATTAGTCAGTCGAGTCACGAAACTGCGAGATAGCGATAATTAAGACTTGATTAAGATTAAGAAAAACTTGGATTAGGTGATTAATTAATCGTACTATAATCACATCGCGGTTTCGTGAGTCAGAGTTTTAGAGATCATGATTTTTGAAAAGATAGCGCCAAGTGGCGAAACGCCGAGGACCGTTTTAACCATAGTTACATTTTTACCTTTAATTTTGACCAGGGTTAACTCAAAAGTACCTCGTGTTCTCGGCTCTAGGAGATGTAAGGAAAAACATTTATGGTTTAACAAACACCGAGGCGCGAAACCCCGACGACGTCTAATCATTGAGTTAAAAAACTTTAGTCAGGTTTCTGTCTTGAGTGACAATTTAACATGAGTTCGTTGTTTCGTGACTCGGGAAGTGTGAATTCAAGGATTAAAATATCCGACTTGCGAGATCCCAAGATAAAGAAAAAAGATCGAATGTTAATACAAAAGCGGACTTGTTTTAAGGGGATAAAAAACATTGTTGTTCATTCGACAAGGTTATAGGATTTTTTCAAAGTTCCGGGGGGAGGGAAAAACAAAAGGCCATCTTTAGATTTCAAGTATCCAAAACTGAAAATTGTGATAGATAAAAAATAAACAAGGGCGGCTCCAACACTTACTATGTCGGCCTTCCCTATGTCTGTTTCAACTCCTATTCATACTTTGATTCACCCTCAAAATCTATTACTTATTTCATGTCATTGATGGGGGAATACATCAAGGCCCTCCTCTGATGAGTATTTTTCCGTCGACTCCAACTCATTATCGGGGAATAAGACTTAGAAATCATTTAGTACCTTGGAACTTGCATGCCTTAATGGCAGGTCTCTTCACTTTCGATAGGGGTTTCACATCATTGATCCTTGATTGATAGATTCCATCAAGTGTTTGACTTCGACTCATTCATTCTCATTCATTTGGATTGTACTTCGGTACCTTGGGAGTCATTGACATCAATGGTGATTTCCCTCTCACTTGTTAACGGTTTTCATCAATGACTGGTCATCGAGTGGTTTCTACCATGTTCAACTTCAGCACATGTAATCACATGGCTAGATTCGTACTTTCAGGTGACGGGATTGAAGACCCTAGGTCTCATCTTTTTTATCCAGACTGCGATGGAGTATGTATGATTTGTATCGACACATAGATCCAATTTGTATGTTGCGTGGCTATGTCTTAATTTGAGTCTTCTAACATAGATCCACAGTGTATTCCTAGTGGATATGTAGCATTTTGACGACATGGATCCATGGTGTATGATTGGTGGCCATGGCCTACGTTTATGATTTCATTCATTTGTGATCTGAGCATGGGAATGCCTACATCAGAACTGGTATTATATTCTGCAAATGCTTGGTTGTTTACAGGTTTCCAATTAGGTGTGCTCCTTGTTTCTGACACACACACGCATTTTACAAAGTATTCTGGCTGTCACAAGTTCCAGCCTCATAATTTAGGGGGCATTCTGTTACACATTATTTTGGTCACTCTCATGATGTCTCTACAGTGATGTGTTCAAGATCCCACAAGGAATTTTTTCCTGAGAAAAGTGATTTTTGTCTTCCTCTACAAAACATATTTTTATAGTGAGTTCGCAGGCTGCATATGGTGCAGGGTGCGAGAATCTCGATTCTCGCAGGCAACCCTATACCTAAACTGCGAGGTGTTCACGGTCTTCTCTATAGGTAGGGTGTGAACCTGTTTTGAAGCTTGAAAGTAAGAGGAAGTTATGAAGGTTCTAGAAGAGTATCTTCTAGAAAATGAGTTGGCATTCGCATTCCTATATATTGAAAGGTTTCTCATGGAAAAGGTTAAGCAAGATTGAATGAAGAATTTAGGAGAGAATTGTGTGAAGAACTCTGATTGGATTGAATCTTGAAGACTCTATTTGTCTATCAATTTGTACTGGATATTCTTCATGCAAATGTAGAGCAAGTGTGTGTGTTGGAACCAAGGGTCACTGAAAGGAAGCTTGCGACATCAAGGCGATCTGGTTGTATCTTCTACTTTCATTTAATATAATATAACGACATGTCTCTTTCCCATAAAATCACTCTTATTTTATTGCATAACTCCTTGATCATATGCATAGGTTGACATTGAATATACTTTGTTATCTTCACTTTGGTTGGCTTGTGTTGTCTTGTACCTGCTTTCACAAGAGCACTGAAGTGAAGTAGGAGCAATAGAGACCTAAGGAAGTGATATAAAGGTACGTCACTCATTCCTTCTCGGTAATAGATTCAATGAGTGCAACCTAGAGAAAGAGTCATGTACTGTCCTATTTTGTTCTAGATCTAGGTGGATCTAGGGAGATCAGTTAGTGTCCACACCTACCGATTTATATAGTAACAGTGAGGTATGTAGAAATAGACATCACCCTAGAGAATGATATTACATGAAAAAGTATGTTTAGACACCTATGAACCTCTACTTCACATTTTGTAAATATGTGGGTCATGATCAGAAGGACTGTAGAGCTTACGACCTCTTGCATGAAAGATCAAGGGATATCTACAAAATTCAAGGAGAAGTACAACAAGAAGGGGACACTATGCAGTATAATTCCCCTGGAAGAGGAAACTTCAACCCCTATGGTTTATTCAAAGGAAGAGGAAGAGGAGGAGGTATGGGTCGAGGTCGAGGCCAGATCATTTGTTATAACTGTGCACAACCAGGTCATTTGGCAAGGGACTTTCAGAACCCTTGTACCACTTGCAATTATTGCAACTCATTTGAACATGTCATAGAATATTTCCCTGTTGTTATCCAAACTTCAGGAACGACGAGGAGGAAACCAACAAGTACAACTAATCACAGCAGAACCTCGCAGAGGATATCTTAGAGTCGTTGTAATCACTAGATGAGGCATTGCTACAGGAGAAGATAGGGTGACTCCAGGGAAGACTATAGAACAATCCAGAGTCAAAAACGTTGCAGAGAAGACACAAGATTTTGATCCAAAGAAAGAGAAACAAGCATTTGAGGAAGCAAGAAAATAATTTGGGAGAGATCAGGCTTCTTCATCAAAGGCTCGACCAGAAGTAAGAGAATGTGGAATGCCTCTGGCATTTGATCAATCTGCTTTTCCCAAAGAGGGAAAAGAGGTAAGGAAGCTCATGGAATTCTTATGCACTTGCATTAATTTGATAAAGGATGAGAGCATTGTACAAGAGATACAAAACTTGATCAGATAGTATGAGCTAAGAAAGATAGATCCCTTACTGAGTAGAGAAGTACATCAAGTATCCAAAAAGAGAAGGACAAATAAGGAGCTACATTTGAATGCTCAGATCAAATATTATGATATAGATTATGTGGTCATCGACTTAGGGTCAGAGTTCAATGTCATGACGAAGCAGACCTGGGAAATGATGGGAAAACCTAAGTTGATCTATTCCCCCATCAGGATTAGGATGGCCAATCAACAGGCTGTGATCCCCTTTAGAAGATTGGAACATGTCCCTGTGGACATCGATGGGGTCAGAACATTTGTGGACTTCGAGGTTATTGAGATAGTCAATGACAGCTTTCCTTATCCCACGTTGTTAGGAATTGATTGGGATTTCAACAATTCTACTGTTGTCGACTTGAAGAAAAGAAGAATGCCATTTGAAGGTGATGGCCTTAGCATCATCGCACCTTTGGATCCTGATGAAGGTCACAGATACAGAGATCCCATCAGAGAAGAAGATCACACATATGAGTTGGAGAATATATACAAACTGACAACAAGATAGCAAGATTACATTAATCCTTCAACGGATGGGAATTTAAGCTGGCAAAGTGACATTGCATGTTCATTAGACTCAAAAGAAGCATTGGATAACTGAAAGAATAAAATGTATGAAGTATCTACACGGAGATGTGTCAAACTGACCAGATAAGTTCATTGGATCAGCACAAGAGTAAGTATTTTAACCACATTTGATGGTTTGAATCACTTAGAAAATTTCTTACTGGAATTTGAAGAAACTGTGCCAGTACAACAGAGATTGTTGGCACTGGATGAGGCTTTGAAATCTACTCTAGAAAGATGGTGGGGAACACATAAAAGGAACATCGTGAACTGGATACAATGTTGCACTTTGATGACAATGCGATTTTCATAACAAGTCGAGGGATGCGAAGTTAGGTACACAGGTCAAATTTGTCCAAAGGACCATGCATGAGGTTGTGAGGAGGCCTAGAGAAACATTCCTCAAGAGCAGTGGGTGCATAAATTCATAAATACTCTAGACACAATGCCTATCAACTGGTACCTTCAAGCGGAATTGCACCTCACCACTGCAGATTGGAAAGGTATGACTCAGAATTTTGTAGCTACATTTTTATTTGAAAGTTGGCACCCTTTGGTAGATCAAGATTTACAGGTTGTAAGACATAAAGTAATTGAGGAAGAACCTAGCCTCCCTGTGGATCAAGAAGAGGATGAATGGACTACACCTCTTCATAAATTGCAAGGATGTTACAATATCAATGCCGATGAAGACAATGATCCTAGGAATGTGAACATCGCAAAATGGAAGGATAGAGAGACATAGAAGGACCAGGAGTCGAATTAACTTTTATTGGACAGCCAATCAAAATCAAGAAAGTTAATATTGGAACAAGGAAATCACCTAAGCTTGCTAATGTTGGATATTACTGGGATGATGCCACCATTGATAAGATCACAAAGTTATTGCATGAATATCAGGACTTGTTTCCAACCAAGTTCACTGATATGAAGGGCATTAAAGGGCCCATGGGAGAGATGAAGATTCCCCTGAAACTAGATGCAAGGCCAGTCAAGCAAAGACCCTATAGATTGAACCCTAAATATAAGGACAAAGTGAAGATTGAATTAGACAGAATGGTGGAAGCAGGAATCATAGAATCTGTTGAAGAATCAGAGTGGATTATCCCTATGGTGGTTTAGGATAAGAAAACATGAAAGATCAAAATCTATGTAGATCTCAGGAAGCTGAATTATTCATGTCTACATGATCCATTCCCTACATCGTTTACTGACAAAGTGTTAGATAACATGGGGTGACAGGAAGTCTACTCCTTCACCAATGATTTTTCAGGATACCATCAGATCAAGATTTCCAAGGAATATCACCATAAGACCACATTTGCAACAAAATGGGGATCCTACCAATACACAGTGATGCCTTTTGGATTGAAGAATGCACCAACCATATTTTCTAGGGTGGTGGTTGAAGCATTCAAGGAGTTTTTACATAAATTTTTGGAAGCCTATTTTGATGATTGGATTGTTTTTAGCTTATTGGAAAAGCATATTGAATGCTTAAGACTAATGTTGGATAAGTGCAGGCAATGTCAGATTGCCCTAAACCTGACGAAGTGCATATTCTTTTCACCCTTTGGAGTCTTTCTAGGCCATATTGTGTGTAAGCAGGGATTGTTGGTAAATCCATCTAAGATTTCCATTATAGTTGATTTACCCCCTCCTACTTCAGTCAGACAGTTGCGCACTGCACTGAGACATACTGGATACTACAGGAAGTTCATTAAAGTCTATGCACAGATCAAAACACCTATGCAGAAGATTTTGAAGAAATATTGTCAGTTTCAATGAACAGAAGAATGTTAGCAGAGCTTCGACACATTGAAATTGAAAATAGTTACTGTGCCTATTCTGGTTTTTCCATATTAGAGCAAGGAATTTCATGTGCATGTCAATGCATCCTCTATTGCATTAGGATCAGTGTTAGTACAACCAGAAGCAGTAGATATCGACCACCCATTATCCTTTGCTAGCAACAAACTATCAACTGAGATAAATTACACTACCACTGAGAGAGAAGGGTTAGCCATGGTGTATGTGCTGCAGAAGTTTCATAACTACTTGTTAGGAGGACACTTTAAGATGTTCACTGATCACTTCATGTTGAAATACCTAGTCAACAATCCAGTGTTGGGGGGAAGGATATGCAGATGGCTTCTATTATTTCAGGAATATGATTTTGAAATTGTGGTTAAGCCAGGAAGGATGAACAAGGGACTTGACCACTTGTCTAGGTTGGAACATGGACAGGAACCTACTAGTTTGGAGGATACACTCTCAGATGCACAATTGTTGTCCATTAGAAATGTTTATGATCACTTCGTCGAGATAGTTCATTTCCTATCAATAGGAATATCACCTTGCGAATACACAGTCATTCAGAAGAAACATTTGGTAGTGCACGCTACAGATTTTTCGCTTATAGCTGGACAACTATATAAGATGGGACCTGATGAGATCCTGAGAAGATGTGTTATGGAGGCAGAACAACGATTGATTTTAGAAAAATATCATGAAATCATCACAGGAGGTCACTACACAGGAAAAGAAATAACGCGGAATATTCTTAGAGATGGCCTCTGGTGGACCACTTTACACAGAGATGCTAAAGAATACTACAGAGCTTGTGATGTATGCCAAAGAGTTGGGAAACCTTTAAGAAGAGATGAAATTTCGTTAGTACCCTAGCTAACCTTACAAGCATTTGAGAAATGGGCCATTGACTTCGTGGGACCTCTAAACCCACCAGGGAAGTGCACAAGAGCCAGATAGATCATCACTGTGACAAAGTATTTGACCAGATGGGAAAAAGCAAGAGAAATTAAGGACTGTAGTGAAACTACAGCTGCGCATTTCATATTTGATGATATCATAACCAGGTTTGGATGCCCGAAGACCCTAATGAGTGATCAAGGAACACATTTTATTAATAAGATTATTGAAGCCTTGACTCAGGAATTTGAAGTTCACCATTAGAAGAGCACCCCATACCACCTGCAAGCGAATGGTATGGTTGAAGCCTTCAACAAGATCTTGGAGATAATGCTGATGAAGATTTGCAGTGTAAATAAAGATGACTGGGATTTGATAGCAGTGTTATGGGCCTATAGAACCACTTGTAAGAAGCTGACAATGTAGACTCCCTTTAAGTTGGTTTATCGCCTAGAAGCAATTGTACCCATGAAATATTTAGTTCCTATCTTACGAATTACAACATTCACAGATATAGATGACACTGGCGCTATTAAAGAGAGGCTTGCACAGTTGGTCGAACTAGAAGAAGACAGATTTATTGCAGGAATTCATCAGTAGGTTCAGAAGGAACGAGAAAAGGCCTACCATGACATGCATATCAAGAAGAAAGAATTTAAGCAAGGAGATCTAGTATTGGTATATGATAGCAAGTTCATGAAGCATCCAGGGAAGTTCAAAACACATTGGCTGGAGCCATATGAGGTTGCTTGTGTTATATAAGGAGGAGTTGTGCAGCTGAAGACTTTGAATGGGGAGTGGAAGGAAGGATTGGTGAATGGGAGCCAGTTGAAATTGTACTATTACAACCAGCTACCTCGCAGCTCTCAGTAAAAACAAAAGGAAAAGGTTTTAGGTACCAGGTGCAGTTGAGACTGGGTACTAGACATAAGAAAGATAGTTTGCACATAGGGTGGAGGAATAGAGCAAAAAGCACAAGATGCATTGCACAGTCTGAAGTCGAGGTACAACAGAAGATTCAGATCAGAGTGCCTCAGGACGAGTCACAGGTGAGTGTTGGGGTCATGTTGGCCCTTGGTTATGGAAGAAAGTGAATATTATGGAAGAAAAGGAGAAACGTGAACTGCATAGAAGGAAGGTTGACTGAGATCATGTCAAAGTGGTTAAAGAAGTAGAAAAGATGGAGCAAAGTCTGATAAATCAAGTTGTTGGATGAGGAGATCAAGGAATATAAATAAGCAAGGAAGGTGGATCATGGATAACTCAGCAAGCAGAAAAATCCACCAGCATATGCTTTGGAGAACCTCACGAGAAGGAAGGAAAGATAGGTTGGCGAAGCCCTGAAAACATGAGTCAAGTTGACCTAGGGTTTTAGACACCTAGGGTTTTGGTATCTAGGGTTTTGACACCTCGGTTTTGACCTAAGGCTTTTGGTGAGCTATTGTAATGTATAAATAAAGGTTAAGAGGACCTAGGATGGGTTGGTTCTGATTCATTGGAAGTTCATTGTTGTTAATGTAGAGAGAGAAGTATTGTGCTGTTAGAGCATTCAGTATTGTATGATCTTCAAATGAGTGTGAAGATCAACCCTACAACTGGGTGCGCAGGGAAGGGAGATAGAGAGAAGAGAGAAGGAGAGAAGATTTGCAAGCTAAGAGCGCAGATAGAACTGTAATCTTTCACCTAATATATTATAAAGCACAGTTCTGTGAAGGTAGCCCTAGGGAGAGGGTGAACCACATATGTCTTGTGTTGTGAGTGATTGTGTTATGTTCTTTACTTTTGTTACTATGATGATGCATTAGTATGTTAGATATGATATATAACTGTGCGAAGTAGGTTTATGATTGGAAAGAAAAATCTGATCTGTGTGTGTGGCTACCTTGATTCCACTTGCATTTCCTCTGGTTGTAGACACCTGTGTCCTGCAGCCCCCTATTGCTACTTCGGGTGAGACTGCATTTGCTTCGTAGGTGTTTCCAAAAGGGCTAGTAGTTAGGGCTTGTTGGTGCACTAGTAGAGATGAACCCTAGGTCTGCCCTTGTGCCAACATCAATAAAAATCACTATAATATGGTTTAAAAACCACTTTTGCACATATATTGGGTGTAGCCCCTAACTCAATGGCCCCTAGTCGTATGGGTGTGTCCAATGTGCCCTCGCGGCATGCCTGTGCTCTGGCCCCTAACCTCTCTGCTCTCGATCGTATTGATGCATCCCTAGAACCTTGCGCTAGCATCCACGCACACTATACAATGATAAGCCCCCGATAGTATAGCCCCTGGTCGGCGGGCTAGCCAACCGACCGGGGCTAAGCACTATTCTCCCACACTAACAACGATACACATCTGGGTCGTATGGTGTAAAGACCGCAACCTAGGGCTAATGCCACATCCGCGCGTGAATTGCAAAGGAGTGAGGTCCTATGTCGTAGTCATATGCACATGTTGGGGGTTGGGGCTAAGCCCCAACCCTTCCTATACTCATTTGAACCACTATACAAAATTTTATACACATGGCGCCACTAACGTTTAAGACCTATAGTGAGGGTGGGATGGCTAGCCCGACCCTGCCAAGACATATCCCGATGGGGAGGTCTCGGGGTCGAACCCCATAATTTCTATTTTCCATAACAATAAACCAGTCAAGGGGTTCCACGTGGCACTGTACCATACGTCGAGAGAATTTCCATTTGTCAATGCTTCATTCTTCCACATTCCTGCCACCTGTACCTACCATGCAACCATCATGTGTCATACGGATTGTACGGACCTGCCATGTCATCCATACAGATGTGCCATGTGTCACCACTATAAGGGTGACATGTGTCACTCCCTGGTTGACCCACTTGTCTATCCACGTCTGTACGCCCAATCAACCTGCCATGTCATCGCCAACTGTGCCTACCATGTCAGTTGTATGATCGTACGACCTATACAATCATCTGCCACATGGCACTATACGGACTATACAGTCATCATTTTTTGTCTGTTTGGCAAAATGAACAGATCACCATATCAGGAGCATAAGACATTCATTTGAGCCCATTAAAGTTGCGTTAGGTTCGTATCGACGAGGCCTACGCACACGTCCGTTTTGAACACATTCTGAGAACTTTGATTTTTAGGCCTTTCTGAGCCCCATCAAGCTCCTGGATCCAAATCTAGATCAGTTTCTCTCAGCAACATCATTTTGTTGTGGTGTATATGGAACAATGTGTTGCATTTAGATGCCCTATGTAGTGTAGTAACTTGTAAAATTATTGTTCACATATCTGCCTCCATTATCTATTCTTAACCTTTGAATTTGATGTCCA
>JASDQU010881107.1:29269-39443 GCA_032191745.1 Picea mariana
CGTGAGGAATTATGTGACGTTCCACATACCAATGAAAATGAAATGACAAGCACTATCCATCTAGGATATTTTCCCTAACAAAATCACTTTCCTTCATCTCATTATTCCACAATTAAGCATGGGTTCTCTTACTCCACAAAGTGTCTTCTTCTGAGGGATTTCACCATAAGGGGACCACTTTGGAGTTCATCCATATTTACTTCTTACCAACCATGAAAAAAAATAACGATTCATATTTACATCAAACAATATTGGGTCCATTACCCAAGCCTTTGTGCTACGAGACTTTCTTCAAGGGTTGACATCAATGACAACCAACCTTAATCAACATTGACCATCCTTGGAAAATTCATATGAATTCTCTCTTCCATCATGGAATACCTTTCTGTCGAACATCCATGGTTTCTCAAGAAATACATTACATGCATCCATCTCTTTCACGTCGCACAAAACTTGTTCACTGAAACTTATAATATGGAAACTCAATAAACATTGTTCAATCAAAGTCACCTATTGTCCCTTTTGTAACCATGAAAATCAATAGGGATTTGGGCATGGAATTCCTTTCAACTTCAATTTCTCCATGACTTCAACGGATACCAATTTTTTTGTACTCCCGCCATCTATGACTAGATGAAAACACTTATCGCGAATTTTACATTTAGTCTTGAACGCTCTATTTCTTTGTCCAGGTTTTGTTGCTTCCTTTGTCTCAGGGTTGAGTAATACTCTTCTCAACATCAGGTTTTCTCCTTGTTCTTGTTGGAGTACTTCCACATTCCCACCAATATTTGCTACCTCATCTTCTTGCGTGACTTGCATCATAGATTCATTTCTTCTTGCTAAGTTTTTCCTCTCTGGACATTCTGATCTTCTTTGTGTCCCTCTACTCCACAATTATAACATGTAATTACATACTTACAATGGCCAAAACCTCTGCATCTTCCAGCACTTCCTCCTCCTCTTGTATGTTTACTATTGGTCACCTCATCCTTTTTCTCATTGTCTTTAACAACACTTTCTCTGTGTTTGCCTCTAGTTCCTTTTCCCCGAAACTTCTGTTGTATTCTTCTGTCAATATTTTCTTCCACCTTCAAAGCAACCTAGTATGCTTCATCTACACTTCAAAAGTAATGTATACTCATCTCATCTCGAATATGGTACTTCAATCCATTTATCTATACTTCCACTCTCTGATACTATGGATCTTTCATCCCTGACCTGAGTGACAACTTGAATAGTTATTTTGTATATTCACACATAGATGTCTCCTTCTACCTGAGATTTTGTACTTCTTTACATAAGTTCTGCTAGTAGTCAACAGGTAAAAATTTCTCTTTGAAATTACTAACCTTCTTCTTCCAAGTTTTAATATTCTCTAATCTATGATCTACTCTATCCTTCTGCAGCATATCCCACCAAAGTGCAGCATGTGATTTCACCTTCGTAATGGAAAAACGAACACAATTTGGATCATGAACATTCTTCTACTCAAAGTATCTTTCGATCTCGCCTATCCAGTCTATAATAGTTTTATCCTTCAAACTACCATCATAGCACAAAAATTCAACCCTCACACTACCTCTATTACTCAAGAAGGATATCAAATGCATTGTTGGGTCTCCTTCCTCATCATTTTGTTCAACTTCAACCTCTTCTTCAGATTTAGAATCTAACTCAACTTCTCCATTTCTTCTATTCTCCAACTCTTCTATTCTTATTATTAATTCTTCAAGTTCCCTATTTCTTGCACCTCCTCATGTTGCTCCTCCTCTTCATGGTGGTATCCTTACGAGTTGTCTTACATCCATCACTCAGACCAATGTTCACAGGCCTTACCTCTAGGCATTGTACTCTCACAACTCAGGAACCTGAACCAACTCCGATACCACTTGGTGCATCTCACAAACTTGAAGTAGTTCTAATGCCTACAAGACTATGCTTTTCCTTCAAAATGAAAAATGGAACTCATATTCAAACACAAAACAAAAAATTCATTATTATTGTTAAGACTAAAATAGAATAAATTTAACTACAACCACAAGAAGACAAAAAGGTTATGAATCCTTGCTTTTATTATTGATTTCAGAATGCCTCTT
Source organism: Picea mariana (assembly GCA_032191745.1). Taxonomy (NCBI): domain Eukaryota; kingdom Viridiplantae; phylum Streptophyta; class Pinopsida; order Pinales; family Pinaceae; genus Picea; species Picea mariana. Next base: position 31,369 of record JASDQU010881107.1, read on the forward strand.
ATTACAATGTAATTGAGCAATACATCTTTTCTCACCAGACTAGAACTGATTTTTTGTGTTTTTCTTCTGCAGATTGTATTCTCTGCTCGATCTCGTTCTTGGTGGTTGTCTTAGTTATTTTCCCCTTCTCTTTATGTTGTTTGTGTCAGCTGATTTGTTTCCTCTTCCATTGGGAAGGTGAATACTCATACTTATTCATTGGCTAGATTTCTTCCAATTTGGTTTTGTTTCCTCTTCCCTCACCAATGATTTCCACTTGGCATTTAATCTTCATGAGCTACGTGGGATGAATTGGAATCAACACGTTGAGTTGTAGCATAAAGTTTCTAGGGAAAATCATGTAGCGTGGAGTCACAACATAGGAGTTTCAGTGATTTGCAGCACCAATCCTGTAGCATGGAGTTGCAACACAGGATTTGCAGTGAATTGCAACACCAATCCTATAGCGTGGAGTTGCAGCAAGTTGCAACACCAATCCTGTAGCATGGAGTTGCAACACTGTCAATTTTTAACAAGGAGTAACAACATGAGATGCTGAGTAGAGTTTCAACCATCCTTATTTTTCCTAAATTAACTTGTACAAAATTTGAAATGTTTTTGGGTGATCCAGATTTCCCAGAACCAAAGATGATCCTCCATCAAAGAGGAAGAGGAAAAAATAGAGGCAAAGGCAGAGGAAGAGGTAACATGGCTTGGACTAAGAAAGATTCCAAAGAATAAGAACATCAATTTGAATCACCTGGAAGAGGAAGAGGTAAGAAAAAAATAGTAACTTTATTTCATTGTAATAAGCTTGGATATTACGCCTCTGATTGTTGTATTCCTTATGAGAAGTTACCTAAAAAGAAATGATCTTCTTCCTCACAATATGCAAATACAAATGAGAATGAAAACTATGAATATGTTTTTACAACACTCCAATAGACAGAAAAATCAAACTCTTTCAAAAGTGATTTTGAGGATAACTGGATCATGGATACTGGTGCAACTCAACGTATGACATACATGAAAGATTTATTTTGGACTTATCAAGATTGTACTTTGAATTCATTATTTCTAGAATATTACACCAATCATATACCATAGGGAAAAGGTTTTGTAAATATGTTTTTACTAGGAATTGGGGAAAGTATCATCTCAAATGTTTGGTATGTTCCCTCTTTTAAGAAGAATTTGTTGTCTTTGATAATGATCCTCCAGTAAGGACATCAAATTGTAATTGAATATGGAGTTAATAAAGTTAACTCAATCGAGGACAATTATAAAACATTGATGATAGGATATGAGGATGGACAAATTCTTCGAATGAAAGGCACAATCATTCCAAGAATGTAAGATTTTGCAGGATCAACAGATACATGTATTACACACATTTGATTATGACATGTTTGTTTTGGACACTTCAATGTTGATAGTCTTGTGCAGCTTCAACAACAAGGAATGGTAAAGGGACTTCCCACATTCTAAAAGGAAAATGCAAGATGCCAAGCTTGCATTTATGGAAAACAAAAAAGGTTATCATTTCCCACATCTTGGAGGGAAAAAAGGAGGTTACAACTTGATCACAGTGATATATGTGGACCTTTGGATACTTGACTTGGGGGAAGGAAGTATTTTGTATTTTTTATTGATGACTTAATCAGGATGGTTTGGGTGTATTTGTTAAAGGAAAAAATAGAAGCATTAAAACAGTTTCAGTCATTTCAAAACTTGGTTGAAACTTCAATTGGAGAAAAAATCACCACTTTGTGTATGGACAATGGAGGATAATTCACTTCAAGTGAATTTGATATATATTTCCAAGAAAAAGGAATCAGAAGGCAGTTGACTAACTCCTTTACTCCACAACAAAACAGAGTAATTGAACAAATGAATCAAACATTAATGGGCATGGCTAGAGAAATGTTGTTCTTCAAAGTGTTAAGTTCAAGTTATTGGGTTGAGGTTGTTCATACAACAATCTACTTGAGGAATCGGTCTCCATCTTCATCTTTAGATGGAATGACTACTTATGAAGCATAGTATGGGTTTAAGCCCATGATAAAGCATCTTAGAGTTTTGGATTAGTTTTTTATGCACTTATTCCAAAATAAAAAAGAACAAAGTTAGATTCCAGGAGCATGAAATGCATTATAGTTGGGTATTTTGAACAAAAAAAGGGATATCGGCTTTTATCATGCAGAAATGTTGTTGTCAATAGGGATGTTATTTTTTATGAAACTAAAAGTCTAAGTGTGGATGAAATTGAGAAACAACTTAGTCAATTAGAGAAAAAGTGACTAAGGAACATCAAAGGTTGCAATCCAAAAATAAATCAAAGGAATATCAATGGTTTTAAATGGATTGGACATTAGATGAACAGGTGGAAGGTGAAAAATCAACAAATTCTTCACAAGTTAACTTAGAATATTCAACTCAAGTTAACATTGATAATGATTCTTTGGATGGTAACTTATTTCCATTTGAAATTGCACACAAGACTCCAAAGTGGGCAACTCAAGTTCTTAAGGAAGTTAGGTCTGATGAAAAACATAAAACATGTACAAGGAGTCAACAGAATTTTGGTTCTCTCAGTTTTTCTCTTACTTCTATTGAACCATCCACTTTTGCAAAGGCAGTAGAATATAGTGAATGGAGGAAGTAAATGTAGTGTGAATATGGTGCAGTAATTAAAAATCAGACTTGGAAAATTGTTGAATGTTCGAAGGATGTTAAACTCATTGTTTGTAAGTGGGTTTACAAGATGAAATATAAGGCAAATGGTGAATTTGATAAGTATAAGGAAATATGGGTTGCAAAGGGATTTGCTCAAAAAGAAGGTATTGATTATGAAGAAACCTTCGCTCCAACAACCAAGTGGAACGCTATCAGGGTTGTGTTGGCTTTAGCTACACAAAATGGATGGAAAGAGCACCAAATGGATGTGAAAAGTTCCTTTCTGAATGGTGATCTATAGGAGGATGTATAAATGCTCCAACCCCCTGGTTTTGAAATTTCAGGACAAGAAAAGAAAGATTGTAAATTGGTTAAGGCATTGTATGGGTTGAAACAAGCACCTAGACCTTGGTACGCTAAAATGGATGCCTACCTACAAAATGTTGGTTTTCTTCAAAGTGAATCAAATGACACTTTGTATGTTTTAGTTCAAGAAAGTAATTTGATCATGTTGGTAATTTATGTCGATGATTTGCTCATAATAGGTAATAACAATGACCATATTTCTCAGGTAAAGAAAGAACTTCTAACAAGTTTTGAAATGATAGATTTGGGATTCCTCCATTACTATCTTGGAGTTGAATTAATGCAACAAGAAAGAAGCTTTTTTATTTCCCAAACTAAGTATGTTTCGGAAATATTAAAGAAATTTGGAATGGAGGATTGAAAACTAGCTATCACCCCCTTTGAGCAGAACTTAAAGCTTTCAAAGTTTGAAGGGGGGGAACTTGTCAGCAGTACTAGGTATTGACAGTTAATTGGAAGTTTAATATATCTGGAAAATACTTGTCCGGACTTGTCTTTTTTAGTCAACGTCCTTTCTAGGTATATGCAAGAACTAAGAGAAAGTCATTGGAATGCAGCGAAAAAGGTACTTAGATATCTTCAAGGAACAAAATATTGTGGACTTGAATATAAAAGGACTACAAATTTTAGACTTGTTGGCTACTCAGATGCATATTTTACTGGAGATGTTGATGACAAAGCTTCTACTTCGGGTTATTTAATGAGCATGGGATCATTTGTTGTATCCTACAGTTGTAAGAAACATGCCAGAGTTGCAAATTCAACAACAGAAGTTGAATATATCTTAACTTGGGAAGCAACTTGTGAAACAATATGGTTGTGAATAATTTTGCAGTACTTTAAAGTTTTTCAAAATGAAGCTACTTCCTTATTCATCGACAGTCAATCAACGACAAAGCTAGCCAAAAATCCAGTTTTTCATTCGAAGACAAAACATGTTGATACAAAGTACCATTATTTGTGAACTCTCATCATCAAGGGAATCACCAAACCAACTTATTGTCCAACAGAGGATCCAATTACCGACATTTTCACTAAGTCTCTTGGAAGAATTAAGTTCACTAAGTTCAAAGCTGAACTTAGCATTCTTTTCAAATATATTTTGGATCAAAGGGGGTATTGTTAGGAATTCCGGTCCAAAATATGTCTTAGTGAATAAATATTTTATTTAATAAAACATTAATGTAAAAGATACCTTCATGCTCACATGAGGTGCCCAAGTTATTTTTAGTCAGTTGTAGTTAGTTCTAGTTAATGATCTTTTTTGGTTATAGTTTTTTGGGTATTTAAACCCATTTTTTATTCCATGTGAGGTGGATTTTGGCCCATAGCCCTCATGTTTCTTAGATGTTATATTTTTTCCCTTATTAATAAAATTGTGTCTGAGGACACTTTTGACAGTTCTAAGGTAAATTTCAAACTAAATCGTTTATAAATTTGGGGATTTGACTCCATTTCACAATTTTTCCCCAAATACATCACAAAACAAAATCCTTAACAATAATTTTTACCAAATTCGCACTGGTTCTTGGCCCATACAGGTCTAGTGTTGAACCAAAATCTACGATACCAATCTATAATGTTCCCCAGCTTAATTGAGGAATATTACTCAGTGGAAAATACATAATAATAAATTTTTTCTACTAACTAAATTCCTGTAGATTACCAGCTATGAATTACACATAGATTTAACTATTTCCTGATATCATTAACTACATGTATCTACAACATGCTAAAATTGACGTGAATGTAGTTTAAATAACACAAAATAGTAGCATACAAATCAATCTCATACACATAGTTCATGCACATCAATTAAAACTCATAATGCAGCATAGGAACAAGACAAAAAACTGATATTTTAAAATGCTTGAGTAACTAGATGCTTGGGATGGGCGTTCCACCCAACCATAGACTTGTTGTTCCAAATATCAACAACAAGTCACCCCCGAGCTGGGGATAGCAATCCACAAAAGAGAGTGGTCTCTCATTGTCCACTCACAACTCATAAAATCCCACAACCAACCGGTATTCTCTTACAGTTCTCCCAATTTTCCACCAGCTCTTTTCCTCTCGAGCCGCCCAACCCAAGGAATGTATCCCTTCACTACTCTTAATCCATTGGGTATCCCATTCGTTTATCAGGGTCTCTTTGGCACATGTAACTAGGAATTTCACTACTGTAAATATCAAGGGAGCTCACTACTAGGAAAACTACCAGGAAAACAACAACAATCACATGTTGTTATAGTGCAACTCACACAGGAGTTCACTCTTCAGGCCTGACCACCTGACACTTCAGTCTTCTTCTCCAAATATGCCCAAGAATTCTCCCTCCATGGTTTCTCTAGCTCCAATGCCCTTCTTCCCCATTCTTTGCTTGTTGTTCAATCCAAAACTACCCTCCTAGCCATACAAATTTTCCTCTCCTTTGGCTTGTTTGCTTGACTTACACTCTTCCCCAAACTAATTATACTCACTCCCATGCCCTTGATAACTATGGGATGTGACTTTTCACACCCAACCTCTTACATGAATTCAATGATTGGGCTCTTCCACGCTCAACATAAATAGAAGTTTAATACATAATCATAATAAAATCCAGGAATGTGGGTTTGGATTAGTACCCATTGAATAATGTTCCCCCTGGGTCCCTCTTAGACACTCCCAAACATTCCCCTCTCTTGTGGATTAATCAGTTCCCATGTCTGTCCATATCCCCTAGCAATTGTCATAACATTTTATTTATTAAAACTTAGAAATACATTTCACATATACATCGCTTGGCCACAACCATACATTATATCTACAATAAGCATTAATTAAACTAGGGATTATAGTGGGAATGCTATAATTAATTTTTCTCTCATCATTGTGACAATCAAATATAATAATGTTCATTTATAACAATTAAGAACATGCATTTTATCTTTGTAGATCACATCTTTGAATTTGGAGATAGGTAGGGTATGCATATTGATGTAAGATAAGCAATGAAATCATTGTATAGAGGAGACCCCTTATCCCATAAACAAGGAGGTATCATACATCAATTTGATATCTAACTACACCGTGACCTTAAATTTGATTATTATTACAAAATAACCTCATTTTAAATTTAATAAAATTTACACACTTACTTAATGTATTATTTACATTTAACCAAAAAAAAACCACTCAGATCAATCATTTTTTTTTCCAAGACTTTGCATATATTTTAAGTGCTTCGCATCTAACATCAAGATATAAAGATAATTTGGAGTACCTTTTATAAAGACATTGTTGAGTAATCTTGAATTAGGGAGTATAAATGCAATAATCATGGTGCAAACTTAGCCTCACCTCTTGTGTATTCTATAAAGAGTGCTCTTTAAAATGTTTGTTTATAATGGGTTGATCTTTGTTGTAGACTTGATTTATCACAAAATTTTCTACATACCCTTCCTAACATGGCTTGCCCTTATTGGTGGTGTGAATTGGAGAAGTTTAGGAGGTAGGCATGATACTCAAGACTATGATGTAAGTATTCATGAGTTGAAAGTAGAACTTAGTGATAAAGTGTATTTAGTAGAGAAGATGGTGGTATAGGTGCAAAGTGATCAATGAGGACAATTAGAAATTCTCAATAGGAGAAGCCACTTTAAAAGAACTTGAATGTGTAGCTCCATATTACTCATTCGTTATGCATCTCACTCATGTAATGGAGTAATTGCACGCTAATATAACTTGGAAGAGATGAAACTAATCCAAGCACTAGATTCCAATGTCCTTTCCCTCTAGCATGTGTTTTTTTTAGTGATGCAGCTTATAGCCATGTTTTTCTTTTGGGTGATAGTATTTTATGGTAGTTTAGTAGTTTATATGGGTGATAGTATTTTAGTTATGGTAGTTTTTAATAGAGTCAAAGTTTTCACCATGATGTTGGGTAATGATAGCAAGGATTACCATAGCATTACTTTTGATTTTATTTTTATTATTAGTAAAATTTAAATCTCTTTTTTCATTTTAAAATAAACATTTATATTATGTTCATATATAATTTAAATTCACAACTTTATTAATTCAATTAAAATGTTTAAAATTATTTATAAAATTATTTATTTAAAAAATATTTTGTCATCAAAATAAAAATTATAAATTTAACATTTCAAATGATATGTACACAAAAAAGTTAGATTCTTGTCCTAAAAAATTGCTATATTCCTTTAAAAAGGAATGTTATGCTAATGGTACAATGAAAAATGGTGGAGTGTTTCGCCATGGCTTGATAAATGGTGGAGCGTTTCTTCAAAGGGCCCATGGCTATGAGTGGGAGTTAAAATTGAGCATCAATAATGTATTTTTGGTTAGTTATAATTTATGTGACATGACATAGATTAATTCACTTTTCAATTAGTGTATAGTTTGAGTGTGCTTGTCATTGTAAGGTATTTTGAAATATTTTTTATTAGTTTTAATGTATGTGATATGACATAGCAAACTTAGCCTCACCTTTTGTGTATTCTATAAAGAGTGCTCTTTAAAATGTTTGTTTATAATGCGTTGATCTTTGTTGTAGACTTGATTTATCACAAAATTTTCTACATACCCTTCCTAACATGGCTTGCTCTTATTGGTGGTGTGAATTGGAGAAGTTTAGGAGGTAGGCATGATACTTAAGACTATGAAGTAAGTATTCATGAGTTGAAAGTGAACTTAGTCGTAAAGTGTATTTAGTAGAGAAGATGGTGGTATAGGTGCAAAGTGATCAATGAGGACAATTAGAAATTCTCAATAGGAGAAGCCACTTTAAAAGAACTTGAATGTGTAGCTCCATATTACTCATTCGTTATGCATCTCACTCATGTAATGGAGTAATTGCAAGACATAAAAACCTTATTAATATAACCTGGAAGAGATGAAACTAATCCAAGCACTAGATTCCAATGTCCTTTCCCTCTAGTATGTGTTTTCTTTTGAGTGATGGAGCTTATAGCCATGTTTTTCTTTTGGGTGATAGTATTTTATGGTAGTTTAGTAGTTTATATGGGTGATAGTATTTTAGTTATGGTAGT